>AWOL01S0038225.1:0-38766 GCA_000715115.1 Nicotiana otophora
GATTCCTTCTTCTGACGAAGATATCACTTCGCACGTGAGAGGGTTTTTGAATGTGTATTCTTAGCCTTTCATGTTGGGTCCCCTCGATTCCATTATCATTGATTTCTGTCGTTAATACCAAATAACCCTAGGCCAGGTCCACCCTTCCTTTTGGCGGATCGTTATCCTGATCCGATATTTCATGAGCAAAATCGAGGGGATGCCGTTCACCCTCGACCATCTTATCCGATTATACCGTCCTCGACTTTTTCGAGGAGGGTTAATAAAACTTCAGCGTCAGGCTACCAAGGCTCTATTCTCGAGTATTGACGAGGACAGGGACCAGGGTTGGATGGGCAGGTTCGTTCGAGTAAGGACTTCGGACCTGATTCCGACTGAAAAGATGCCCTCTCCCGAGGAGTGGAATATGAAACGTAAGTGTAATCCTGCTGTTACTTCTACTTTGTTCTTTCATTTCTTCTCTCATCGACACTCCTCCTTTTGTGATGTAGCGGTTCCTTGGAAGCCCGGAGCAGTTCCCAATCTCAAGAACTCGGTAGGAGCTCTTGTTTCGACCTCCACATACGCCGAGCGCTCATGGCGTCATTTGTCAAAGGGTCGGTGAGAGGCCAAAAATCATGGTAAGCCCATTTCTCGTACTCTTTGATGATTCAAACGAGGTGGTTTTCAAAACATTTTATTAAGGTTTTCCATATGCAGGTTTGGGTAAAGACGCGGCTTTGAGGCCCTTGTCCAACGAGGAAGAAATTTCGGCCTCTGTCCCAAAGCCGGTGAAGAAAAATAAAAGGAAAAGAGCCTCCCTTCCCGAAGATCCAAAACCGAAAAAGATGATGGCTCGTAAGCCGAACAAGAATTCCATTCCTTTGACCGTGGAATCCGTTCTTCGCCTAAGGGATGAAGATGAAGAAGAAGAAAATGATGAGTCCGCGTCGGCGGTCCGAATGAAGAGAACCACCGACGCCTCATCGGCGGATGGATCGATGATGCTTCATGAGGCTCCGCCTCGAATTGAGGATATACCGAAGAAGAATTCGGGTAGAGTCCCCGAACTATCAGATATCGAAGACATATCTCATCAGAGTCAACGGGCAGGAGATATGATCGAAGGGGCCCTCGAACCCCTTCGAACCGAGGAGAATGCTCCAAGCGATTCATTTGGGGCAGCAGCAATCGAGGATTCGCCTACCTTTCCCTCTTTTACCGCAGGGGTAATTCAGGAAGCCCAAGCTCTGGGAGCCCTCGATCTAGACAGGCCTCACGATGAAGAAGATCCCTTTCGTGACCTGTTTACTGTCATTGAGGACGTTGCCGGTGCTGGTGATGAATCAGATCTTTTTCACGGATTGCGGCAGGCTTTGAATCAGGTGAGCTTTTAAAAGTATTTTGTCGGTACTACCTTTATGTTCACTTTTCGTTAACTTCGCTTCTTGTTTCTTTGTAGGCAGTGGCAGTTCATCGAGAAGCATGTTCTCGATCCTAAAATGAGTTGCATCAATACAAGGCCGACCTACAACGTGCTACTGATGAGAGGAACTCCCTTAGACTTTCCTTAGGGCAGAGAGAAGAGGAAATAAAAGACCTCCGAGCTGAGCTGGCCAAGGTTTATCGAGATCAGACCAATTTGTCTGAGCAGGTAATGATGCTTTTGAAAGCGTATGGGCTTGATACCGGAACGATAACTAACATTTCGGTCTCATAGCTGCAGCAAAAAATTGAGATGATCGGGAAGCTTTGTGAGGAGGTCGACGTGATAAAAATGGAGTCTTTGCGGTGGAAAGAATGTATGGACCGCTTTGCTGCAGAGAAAGAAACTGCTCGAGCCAAGCTATCATCGTCTGAAACCCAACTTCAGAAAATGAAGGAAAAATGCATGGTTCAAGCAAGAAGAATAGAGGAGCTTGAGGCTCGGTTGGCCTCTGTACTTGCCAAGGCCGAATCTGATGCCGAAAAGGCAAAGGCCAATGCGGATGCACTCGTGGCCATCTATCGGGCCGATGCTGAAGCTGCCCAAGTCCAAGCAAGAGAGGCAGCCGAGTCCGCCGATACTCGAGCACATTGGGTCGCCGAACTTGCTAAGTGCTGATCCCGAAGGGAAACCCTCGAGGAGATCCATGCTCGTGGTTTCGATCTCGCTGAAGAGATAAAAAGGGCCAAAGAACTTGAAGCCGATGCTGAAGCTCTGGTTTTTGATGGCGATGATAATGACGATGAAGATGATGATGGGAGCAAGAGCGGATCCGAGAACGGGGGGAGCCTGATAAAAAAGAGACCGCTCCTGACCGAGAAGTTTAGTTCTTAGTTTTTATGTTGTAATCAACCATGCAGATAAATTTATATATAGATATATCCCCTTTTTTGCCGACTTGCTTCTGTTTTTGTTTCCTGTCTTGTGAGGACTTTATTCATGCCTTATGAATATTTTCACAAAGATTTAAACAACTTAATCAAATTTGGACTTCATAGATTCTGTAACCGAGAGAGCACTTACTCAAACTTGGAGCAATGTAGCCCTTAGGCTTATTAGTTGAGTCAATGATTCGAGCTCGAAGAAATATAGCCTATAGGCATAATGGTCGAGTGAGTGCTTGATCGAACTCTGAATAAAAGTAGCCCGTAGGCTTAGTAGTCGAGTGAATGATTCGAACTCGAAGTAATGTAGCCCGTAGGCGTAATGGTCGAGTGAGTGTTTGCTCGAATACGAAATAAAAATAGCCTATAGGTTTAGTCGAGTGAATGATTCAAACTCGAAGCAATGTAGCCCGTAGGCGTAATGGTCGAGTGAGTGTTTGCTCGAATACGAAATAAAAATAGCCTATAGGTTTAGTCGAGTGAATGATTCAAACTCGAAGCAATGTAGCCCGTAGGCGTAATGGTCGAGTGAGTGTTTGCTCGAATACGAAATAAAAATAGCCTATAGGTTTAGTCGAGTGAATGATTCAAACTCGAAGCAATGTAGCCCGTAGGCGTAATGGTCGAGTGAGTGTTTGCTCGAATACGAAATAAAAATAGCCTATAGGTTTAGTCGAGTGAATGATTCAAACTCGAAGCAATGTAGCCCGTAGGCGTAATGGTCGAGTGAGTGTTTGCTCGAACTCGAAATAAAAGTAGCCCGTAGGCTTAGTTGAGTGAATGATTCAAACTCGAAGTAGTGCAGCCCGTAGGCGTAATGGTCGAGTGAGTGTTTGCTCGAACTCAAAATAAAAGTAGCCCGTAGGCTTAGTCGAGTGAATGATTCGAACTCGAAGTAATGTAGCCCGTAGGAGTAATGGTCGAGTGAGTGTTTGCTCGAACTCGAAATAAAAGTAGCCCGTAGGCTTAGTGGTCGAGTTTATCTTACTTCTGATTGCATAATAAATCTCCAAATTGAGGAACTTTTCTTGGATATAAGATATCGGTAAAGATGAGGACTTTATTTGCAAGTCATTATACATGTGTTCATGTTTCGCGTCTGGGTTCGGGCCAACTACATGAGCATGGTTTGTTTTGACCATTTTGGCTCTTACAACTTTTCCTATTGGAACCCTGTTGTTGCGAAATAACTTTCTTGCAACTTGATATATTTGAGGGCTAATGCCCCCCAGTATTCGAGGTCGATTGTACAGAGGCCTCGGATATTGTTGTAAGTGCAGCACGATCATTGGTTGCCTCATTAAAAACCTTGCCAAAACCCCATTTGGGATAAAATCGGTCTAAGGGAAAAAGAGTGCAACGCGTGCTTTCAGGCGAAGGATCCATCATAGCTCTTGTTCGGACTTCTGCATGGGTCAGTCTTGTAAATGAATATGAAAGGGTCGTACCTTAGCAATAGTATTGTTTTAGATGTGACACATTATAATTGCTTGATAGCTGTTTGCCGTTTGTAATGCCGAGCCTGTATGATCTATTTCCGACGTTCTCAAGAACCTAATATGGTCCTTCCCAATTTGGTCCTAGTTTTCCTTCGTTCGGATTACGGGTATTAATGGTGACTTTCCTTAATACTAAATCCCCGGGCTTGAAATGGCGGAGCTTGGTTCTTCGATTATAATATCTTTCAATTTGTTGCTTTTGGGAGGCCAATTGGACGAGAGCAACTTCTCGTCTTTCGTCTGATAATTCGAGGCTGGTATTCATAGCCTCGTTATTTGATTCTTCCATCGTGAATCGAAATCTGGTACTGGGTTCGCCGACTTCGACTGGTATTAATGCTTCGGACCCATATACTAAGGAGAATGGGGTCGTCCCCGTACTGGATTTTGACGTTGTCCGATATGCCCAAAGGACTTCAGGCAGGATTTCTCTCCACTTTCCTTTAGCGCCGTTCAACCTCTTCTTTAGGTTTTGAATGATAGTTTTGTTCGTTGATTCGGCCTGTCCATTCCTACTGGGGTGGTACGGTGTTGATAATATCGTTCTTATTTTGTGATCTTCGAAGAATTTTGTTACTTTGTTGCCAACAAATTATTTCCCATTGTCACATACTATTTCGGAGGGTATCCCGAATCGGCATACGATATGATCCCAGATAAAGTCTATAACTTCTTTCTCTCTTATTTTCTCGAATGCCTGCGCTTCAACCCATTTAGAACAATAGTTAGTCATAAATAAAATGAATTTGGCTTTACCTGGGGTCGATGGCAGAGGGACAACGATATCTATTCCCATTTCATGAACGACCATGGAGATAGGACTGAGTGAAGTTGCTCTCCAGGTTGATGGATCATTGGCGCAAACCTTTGACATTTGTCATATTTTCAAACAAATTCCTTCGCATCTTTGCCCATATCGATCCAATAATACCCTGATCTGATTATTTTTCAAACTAATGTATCGGCATCGGAGTGATTCCTACAAGTGCCCTCGTGCACTTCCCGTAGGATGTAATCGGTATCTCTCGAACCTAAGCACACTGCCAACAGTCCGTCGAATGTCCTTTGATATAGCGTTCCATCCGAAGCCAACGTGAATCGAGCAGCATTAGTCCATAGGGCCTTAGAATCTTTAGGGTCTGATGGGAGCTTTTCGCTCTTTAAGTATTCAATATACTTATTTCTCCAATCCCAGGTTAAGCTTGTAGAATTTATCTCAGCGTGACCTTCTTCGATTACTGATCTTAAGAGTTGAACGACAGTCCCCGAGCTCAAGTCACCTTCCTCGACCGACGATCCCAAATTTGCAAGTGCATCAGCCTCACTGTTTTGCTCTCGTGGAATATGCTGTAACGTCCATTGTTCGAAATGGTGCAAAGTGATATGTAGTTTATCTAAATACCATTGCATTCTATCCTCTCGAACTTCGAAGGTTTTGTTTACTTGACTTACCCCCAGCAAGGAGTCACATTTGGCTTCAATGACTTCTACTCCCAAGTTTTTAGCTAACTCGAGACCTGCAATCATGGCCTCATATTCGGCCTCGTTATTGGTCAACTTGGTAGTTTTAATAGATTGCCTAATAGTGCTACCCGTGGGTGGTTTCAAAACTATGCCTAGCCCGAACCCCTTCACGTTCGAAGCCCTGTCCGTAAAAAGGATCCATACCCCCGATGATGTACCCGATTTCAACAAGAGTTCTTTTTCGACTTCGGGTATGAGGATTCGCGTGAAATCGGCCACAAAGTTTGCTAAAATTTGAGACTTGATGGCCGTACGGGGTTGATATTCGATATTGTACCCGCTGAGTTCGACAGCCCATTTGCCCAATCGGCCTGATAGTTCGGGTTTGTGCAAAATATTACGAAGCGGGTAAGTGGTTAATACGCATATGGGGTGACATTTAAAGTACGGTCTTAACTTTCTAGAGGCGCTTATCAGTGCAAGTGCCAATTTTTCTAGGTGCGGATATCTAGTTTATGCTTCTCCCAAGGTCCGACTTATATAATAAATGGGAAATTGCGTACCTTTCTCTTCTCGAACTAGGACACCGCTTACGGCAATTTTCGATACTGCCAAGTACAAGCAATGTTTTTCGTCTATTTTTGGAGTGTGAAGTAGTGGTGGGCTCGATAGATATCGTTTTAGTTCCTCTAATGCTTGTTGGCATTCCGGGGTCCAAGCAAAATCGTTCTTCTTTTTGAGTAGAGAGAAAAATTTGTGACTTCGATCTGATGATCTCGAAATGAATCGGCCTAAGGCTGCAATCCGTCCCGTTAGCCTTTGTATAGCTTTCACGCTATCCACGATGGTGATGTCTTCGATGGCCTTGATTTTATCGGGGTTAATCTCGATTCCCCGATTTGACACCATAACACTGAGGAACGTGCCCGAACCGACCCCGAAAGCACATTTTTCGGGTTTGAGCTTCATGTTGTATTTTCTCAAAATCTCAAACGTTTCCTATAAATGGGTCAAATGGTCCTCTGCGCGCAGGGACTTAACTAGCATGTCATCAATATAAACTTCCATTGATTTACCTATTTGTTGTTCGAATATTTTATTTACTATGCGTTGGTACGTAGCCCCTGCATTGTTTAGCCGAAGGGCATCGCATTATAACAATATATTCCATATTTGGTGACAAATGAAGTCCTTTCCTGGTCCTCCGGGTTCATCTGGATTTGATTATTCCCAGAATAGGCATCGAGAAATGTGAGGATCTCGTGGCCGACTGTGACATCAATCATGCGATCGATATTGGGAAGCGGAAAGGAATATTTGGGGCACGCTTTGTTCAAATCCTTATAGTCCACACACATTCTAAGTTTGTTCCCTTTTTAGGCATTACAACTACATTGGCTAACCATTCGGGATATTTCACCTCCCGAATGGACCCTATCTTGAGAAGTTTGGTTACCTCGTCCTTTATGAATGCGTGCTTTTCCTCGGACTGGGGTCTTCTCTTTTGCTTCACCGGTCTGAACTTAGGGTCCAAGCTCAGCCGATGCATCGTTATGTACGGTGGGATCCCTGTTATATCTAAATGGGATCAGGCAAAACAATCAATGTTATCGATAAGAAATTGAACAAGTTTCTTCCTGAGTTCGGGGCTCAACCCCATTCCCAAGAATACCTTTCGCTCGGGCCAGTACTCGATTAGTGTGACTTGCTCTAGTTCCTCAATTGTTGATTTGGTGGCGTCGGAGTCATCGGTAATCATGAAAGATCGAGGGACCCTTTGATCATCATCTTCTTCGATCTTCTGGTTATCTGGATGGGTCAAAGCCGACATCTGTGATTGCTATTTGGCGTCCCGTTCTCCTTCTGAGCCCGATCCCTTTATTGGCAAAGGCGAGGATATTGATTTCACTTCCTCGACGGCGAACATTTCTTTTGCGGCTGGTTGTTCTCCGTACACTATTTTGACACCTCTCGATGTTNCGCTGGCTACTTCCTCTCTTAGTTGCCTGCAATCTTCCGTTCTGTAGCCATGGGTGCCATGATATTCGCATATTTGATTGGGATTCCTTTGGGCAGGATCTGTCTGCATGGGTCAAGGCCATTTAGTGTCTTTGATGCGTCCGATAGCCGACACGATGGCGAATGCATCAACGCTGAAGTTATACTCTGATAACCGAGGTGCTTCTATAGGATCAGCATATTTATCAAAGCCGCTCTTTCTCATAAGTCCCCGAGAATTGTGCCCTCGATCAATCCTTCGATTTTTCCGAACTGTATTGCGTGTTGAACCGTTGTTCATCCGATCTGCGACGTACAGTTGATATCGGTCTCTGTTCGACCTTTGTTCTCTGTTGATCTCTCTTTGGTTTTTAGTAGCTGTCCTGTTCTGATGCACGGGTCCATACGAAGCTCCCAACTGGTCATCTTCGACCCTAATTTTCGATTGATATTGGTTGTGTGTATCTGCCCAAGTTATTGCTGGATACTCGATCAAATTTTGCTTCAGCCGACGTGATGCTGTCGAACTTTGCTCGTTCAACCCTTGGGTGAAAGCTTGTACGACCCAATCGTCTGTGACCAGTGGCAATTCCATGCGTTCCATTTGAAACCGGAATACGAATTCCCTCAGCATTTCATTACCCCTTTGCTTTACTTTGAAGAGGTTTGATTTCCTTGTTGCAACCTTTATGGCACCAGCATGTGCCTTTAGGAACGAATCTGCTAACATGGCAAAAGAATCGATGGAATTTGGCAGTAGATTGTGATACCAGATCATTGCTCCCTTCGAGAGGGTCTCCCCGAACGTTTTCAACAACACGGATTCGATCTCATCGTTCTCCAAATCGTTACCTTTGNAACTTCGAGATCGTTTTTCCCTCACAATCGATGTTTTAGTGCGTTTAAGCACTGGTCCCTGAGGGGTNTTTGGGAATTTCGAGCATACAGAATTTTTTGGGGATTGGTTTTGGGGCCGCACTTGAGGAAAAAGGCTTTTGTATGAATGGTTTTGAATCCAGCCCTTTTATCATTGGTGGAGCTCCCGGGATCTGATCGACCCTAGAATTATAAGTTTCTACTTTTTTATCGCTGGATTCGACTCGCTTTGTGAGTTCCTCAAGCAATTTAACAATTTCGGGAGTATTTCCCGATTCTTGCTCATTTGACTTCACTATGGTTGGTTCCATTCTGTGGGTGATTTTTCGGGGTGGATTGGGCTCCGACCTGCTTTGTGGCTGGGTTTGGCTTTGCAATTGGGCTATTGCTGCCTGTTGGGCTTGCAACATTTCGAAAATCATACGCAAGCTAACACCGTTTTCCTCGACGTTATGAGTATCTCGAACCGCAGACTGAGTTCCACCATGGATGCTATTCTCGGGTTCAGCATGTAGTTTTGCCTCAATGGCTACATGCGAATTGATATCAATTGGCGCTCCGATTCGAGCTCCAACGGTGTTCACAATTGGTCTTTCAGTACCGAGTATCAAGTTGTTGTTTTCGTCTTGAAGACCGGCCCCGTTATTGATCGGTGAAGCCATTTGATTGATGGTTATTCGTAGCTGATCCGAAATTCAAGATATTTTCGGAAATAAGTGTAAAGCACAATGGCGTGTTTTTCGGATTTATATCAAATAACCACTGTTATCCTCGGTCTACGGTGGGCGCCAAACTGTTTACCCGAAAAATTGGATAGAGTTGAATTTATACGTAGTTCCGAGTTTATGTGGCGTAACTTAATACAAATTGTAAGGATAAATAGAAATGTAAATATGGATTGCAGAGACTGCAAAGTAGATAAGGTTGTAAGGAAAAATGAATCTTAGGATTCAACAAATAGAATCGATTTAAGAAATCTGAAAGAACGATTCTTTACTGTAGAAGAATATAGTGTTTTTATTACAATGTAAGCCTGAGGAAAAACTTGTCCTATCAGTGGGAGACCCATGATAAGTAAGTTTTTCCACAATTTCTGCCAAGATTCTCTCTAGTGGGATTGCAACGGCTTTTGTCTGCGAGCTCGATTTTGCTTAGAGCCCTCAATTTTGGTTTGAGCTCGATCTCGACTCGAGCTCTTGATCTTGGTTCGAGCCCGATCCTGGCTCGAGCTCTCGAATTAATTCGAGGTCAATGTTGGTTGGTCTCTGGATTATAAGCATGATAGATCTACACTGCATCATGGTTCGATTTAGATTCGAGCTTGATAATGATATCGAACTCAACACGGATTGGCCTCCCGGGTTCGTGGTTAGTTTGTTCTACCTTCGGAATTTTACTTCGATAGATCATCGTTCGAACTCGATCGGACGAGCGAAGGCAGAAATCTATTTCGACCGTATACAGATGTGCAAGTATTGAAGGGCAGCACATAACAAGCGGAATCATATAGGAGTTGATGGAAATAAAGAAGTCATTTGTTTTAGTAGTTAAGGGATATTTATATCGTTGGCATTTCAAGATTTAGTAGTGATTTAAATGCATGAAGCGTTGTGGGAACTCAATAGTGAGACCAAACGAAATGGAAGAAAGTTTCGAGTTTGGCTAAACTCAATCGCTTTAATCTAAATTTTATAATTGTATTAAGAAAACTATTAAATATGCATGAAAATTTAATGCAGAATTCAGTTGGATGTTATTATCCTCATTTTAGAACCCATAAAAGTTCAAATCATAATTCTGCCTACATATCCACCTGCTAATTTAGTGCATCTCTGATGCTATCCCCATTTCTCTTTGATTAGCCGGCTACTTAATTTGCCGCTCATCTAACTCAAAACATCATGGACCGTATTATAACTAACTTCGCTCGATCATTTAATCCATTTTAATTTATTGTTGTCTAACACCTATCGCACTGACGATAATATTTCTTTAACTTCTAATGAGGACTCTAGTGCATATGTACTGCGAGTGAGAACCATGATTTTAATTTTATACGTTTTGAATTTTAGAACGGCGACTTTAATATATATATATATATATATATATATATATATATATATATATATATATATAGTGATGAAGTAATTACAAATGAAATTGGCTCTTAAAATTACATAGAAAAAGCAGTTGAAATCCAACAGAATACTGAAAGATGTAGGAAAAAGAGAGGAAAGGTGCAGAGAAAGAAAACCAAAAAGAAATAGGCTGAAGAAGGAAGGAACCCAAATGGTTATGGGAGTCGTAAAATCATGAAAAAAGAGACAGTTGAATCCACATGTCTCACATTAATAAAAATAACAAATAAAAGGACTTTAACAGAAATATATATATATATATACCCGGTGCTCACTTGATCGAGCGTACTAACTCAAAATCACATAATCAGGACATACAGAACATTTGGGGCCGACTAGTTCACAACTTGGTATATATATACCAAAACCTCTAGAATCGGCTAACTCCGGGAGACATGGAGCTTACTGATCGACTGCTAAACACGAGCAACCACATATTGGGGAGGCTTGCCAGATTCTCTACCTGGACCTGCAACATGAAATGCAACACCCCGGCAAAAAGGCGTCAGTACGAAAAAATGTATTGTGTTATGTTTACTCGTAAAAAGGTATAGTTAAATTTATATACATAGTTTATAGACACGTTTAAGATGATTTGATTAGTAAAATTATAAAAAATAAAGAAAATAAAATAAAATAATTTAAGAAAGAACAAACATGTATTTCAGATAGATTCCACTAGAATGAGGGTAACGGGAAAGCTTCAACAACAGCCTTTTTGTATAAAATTATGAAAATGAGAGCAAGACAGATAGCTTTTTTAATTCTTGTTTTTTCCGTCCCCTACAATGAGCACAAATGATGCTATTTATAGTTAAATCTGAGGAGACACAATCCTTAAATTTCTCCCTCTTAAAGATGAATTAAAACCCTTGATGGCTGCATAGCGTTAGGAGTAAATGCTGAGATTTTTTGTAACGGCTTCCTCTTTAATGTTGGTCTCCCCAACCAGTGACTTACTTTCAAATTTACTTCTCCGATCTTTGTGTCCTCAGAATTTACATAATACCGGTCACATGCATATACATGGTATTAGCTAACTGCTGACTTATCTTCATCCTGACATCACTACCGTGTTTGCTCGAGAGACGTCCACCTATAAACTCTAATTTTTACCCAATATAGATAGTTCTCCTACTTTTTCGGTGACTCAACTTGATGTGATCGGAAAGTAGATAAGACCTTCTCTTTTCTTAGAGGGACAGTTCTCGAACAGCTTTTAACGCTTGAAATGATGCACGTCTCTTTGCATTTAATGAGCTTAACATGTGTTTCTCCATGATTTGATGAATATATTTGATAGTTACCAACGTAATGATGACTTTAATAATCCTCTTATAAAATTACCCTTCTCATCAATTTTACTTTACTCTTTTCCAATTCTCTTCAGCAAATCGTTCAATTCCCTGCAACTTCTCCTTCTTAGCAAAACGTTCAATTTTCAATAGCGAATTTCACTGTTTTTGCCATCACACTTTGATCTATACCAACATGTCTTCTGTTATTTCCATCTCTAGCAACTCATATTTTGTTGCTAAACAATACGATCCTGCGGTGGCCATGAATTCGCCCCTTCCTTCCAATGCCGACGCCGGAACCTGCATTGGTTGGGGACTGCCCAAGAAAAACAAACCCAAAAGTTCTGACGTTGAGCCTCCTTCTACAGGTACGATCATTCCTAAAGAATGATCTTTTAACAAGGATGTTCATATCCAAAACCCTTCCTCTATTCCAAACAATGACAAAGATAAAGCTGTCAGAGAGTATCCTTCGTTCATTAGGCTGGCCAGCATTCCTATTATGAAGGACGACTGTGGCTGAAAAGATATTAAGGTTTTACCCTCCCCCCCCCCTCCCCCAGCGGAGAGGGTAACTTTCAGCAAACCAGGGTATGTTTTTGTTTATACATACCCTTTTGCCCTCAGGCTTGAAAAAGAGATTGACCCCATTATCCTTAAGTTTTGCCGAAGTTACCAAGTCTATTATGCTCAAGTGGATCTAGCAATATGGCATACAATAGTGTGTCTCCAGTATCTATTCTCCCGGGCACAAGAACACCTCACCCTTGCGCATCTGATCTGTCATTATGCTCCCAAAATATTTCGAGGAGGCATGATCAAACTCAACTAACATGGTCATAATGCCATCATGACCGGCTTAGATAATGACAACGACTATGGTCGGATAGAAAGATCAGTTGTTGTCTCTCCCGGGGGCATCATATCCTCGTCAGAATAGCCAATTCCTGCGACTTGGAATTATACTCGGTTCTCTTAAATGAATACTTTTCTTTATCATCTTTTGAGAAAATTTTCCATCCTCTTTGACTTATCTTTTTTCTTTTTAGCCGCTCACTGGGTTCCCCCATAGTTGAAGACCTATCTCGGTGGGTTCAAAAGAAATATGGACACTTCCACGCTGGAACTCCGCACGTGGAAGGAAATTTCAATAAAGAAAAATTGGAAGTGCAAGAATCATGGTGAGAATATGATAAGTGGGAATTTTGATTAATTATTAGCGCCTTTTAGCTTTCGTTTTAGTCCAAAAGCATTTAATTAGTTTCCCAAAAATATATGAAATATGCTTAATTGCAGGAATATTGGAAGATGAGCTCCCAAGATGAAATCCAACTAAATAATGAGTAATCTGAACTCAAGAACAAAAACAAGCACAAAAGCTCAGAAGTGCGGACCGCAGAATATCATCTGCGGCCGCAGGTCGTGAAGAAATTCTCATCGGAGAAATGTGAAAAGTGCGGTCCGCACATAAATTGTGCGGCCACAGAAGCTGGGTTAGAGCAAACGTTCAGAGAACCTACACCTCAGAGTGCGGACCGCACAATTATTGTGCGGCCGTAGAAGAAGAGCCACGCAGCCGCACTCAGAATTGTGTGGACCGCAGAAGAGCAAGGTGCGGCCGCACTCAAAATTATGCGGACCGCAAAAAGAAAGCGGCGCGGTTGCATATCAAAATTATGCGGCCGCAGATTTCCACTCCTGTCAAGTTGAAGAAAAGTGCGGAGCGCACATGGAATTGTGCGGCCGCAGAACCTCCAAAAGGGCATTTTTGTCAGAAAATTCTAGCTTTGTATAAATAGAAGAGTTTTATTTTTTAGGTCAACTTTTGACATCAGCTGCTACAGTAGATGGTTTCATTTACTCTTTTTAGTAGTTTTTGCTATTTTGAGCTTTTTGAATATTGATTTCATCATTTTAATTATCAATATGGGTTTAATTATCATTTCTTCTCCTGTTTCTTCTAGTCTAAGCATGAGTAACTAAATTGTCACTAGGGTTGTGACTCAACCCTAGTGTGTAAACTTAATGGATGTTTGATTTATTGCTTGTTTATGGTTGGATGTTTATTAACTAGCCTTGTTCTTGTTTTTATTTGAAGAATTAATAGTTGCAAACATTAATTCATGCCTATTTGATTTAGTCTCTACTTGAGAAAGAGAGACATAGTCTAGAAAAACTTAGCTAGTAAGAAATTGGGTCAATCGAGAGATTGATAAGCCCAATTAAAGGTTTGAACCTATAGATAGTAAAATCCGACTTGAGCTTCTCATCAACTATTTTTTTCAATACCCATTTGGACTTGAGAAAGTCAAATTGGGCAAAATCACTCTCTGACCGAGAGGTATTAAGTGGATACTTGAGTGTTGATAGCTATAATACACCCCGACCAATAAAACAAGCTTTAAAGTTTACAACCTATTAGGCAAACACTTAGGTGAAAGTCATAGCCCTAGGCCTTTTATATCATTTGGAAAACAACAAAAATAATTTTTTAGTTTCGTTAGTTGAATCGCAATCGTAGTTTAGTTTAGATTTTTAAACAAAACCAAATATTGCGGAAGTGCAAATTTAGACATACAAACTCACGTGCTAAGAAATATACTACTAACACCCATTCATATAGCTCCCTGCGGATTTCAACCCCGACTCTTGTTGGGTATTACTATTGCATCGACCGTTTTCATAACCTCAAAGTGAGGAGTAAAATTGGATGAGATCAATATTTGGCGCCGTTGCGGGGGATATAAAAAACGGTGTTAGCTATATAGTTAGGTGTGTGTTTGGGATATCTTCTTTTCCTTCCTTGTTACTAACGTGTGAGTGTTATAGGTGCATTCATGGCAAATAACGATCTCGAAAACATATCCGTGAGGGATGTAGATGTTGAGGATGATCAAATGGATGAGGTCCTTCTTGAACCTCAGGCCAATAGACGAGGCCGACCGCCTCAAGATAATGTACCGCTCCACCCCCACCTCCACCACAAACGGCTCCACACCGGGTGTTACCGAATGAAGGGTATGCAAGTTCTATAGTCCCTCCCCGTATTAGGGCGAGTAACTTCCAAATAACCAGTATGATGCTCACTTTTCTCGAGCAACGAGGGTTCTTCACTGGTGCACTGGGTCAAAATGCATATAAACATTTGAAGGGGTTCGTAGATACGTGTTGGGGGAGAAAACAAACAAATGTCTCCGGGAATGCTTTACGACTAAGGCTTTTTCCCTTCTCTCTATGGGGAAAATCTTTATATTGGTTGGAAAGTTTGCCAAATCATTCCATTCATAATTGGGATGAACTAGCGGAGAAATTTATTTCAAAGTACTTCTCTCCCGGGCACATGGCTATTCTTCGGGATGAAATTCTAGCATTCAAGCAAACTGCACGAGATATGGGAAAGGTATAGAAGAATGGTGAAAGAGTGCCCCGACAATGATATGACGGAGAACATGATTCAACAAACTTTCTATCGGGTGATCAATACCACCAACCAATTGTAGTGAACCAACTTGCCGGTGGGAACTTCATCACTATGTCCTATGCGGAGGTATGTGATATTTTGGATGATATAGCGGATACTTCATCGGCGTAGCAATCTAGAGCCAATGTTCCACAAGGTAATCCAAATGTGTTTCTTCTTCAAAAAGAGTTACCTGACCATGGGAAAGCCATAGCCAAGTTGACAATCACCATGAACCAACTGGCAAAGGCTCAACTTACAAAACCCAAGGCAAGTTAATTCTATGGAGGGAGTCAATGTGATGGTAAACAAGAGAAGAACAAGAAGTCCACAAGTGCAAGAAAGAGTGGACAATCTTGTGCAAGATGATAGTGGATTTGATCAAGGTGATTCTTACAATGATCAAGAGGAAGAGTTCCAATATGTGAACAACTTTTAAGAGCAAAGAAACAACTTCCAAGACCCTAGTCAACAATAATGGAGACCTTCAAATAATCAAGGCAATTGGAATTCTAACAACTAAGGTAATTGGAATAGTGGAAACAATCAAGGCAATTGGAGTGGAAGCAATAACCAAGGGAATTGGCAAAACAATAACAATCAAGGCAATTGGGGAGGCAACAACCAAGGCAGGTGGAACAACAACCAAGGAAATCGAGGGTCGGGATTTCAAAGGCCCCGATGAATCAACAACCAAGTAACCCACCTCCGTATCTTTCTCATGGTCCTAGTTCCTCTAACAATGAAATGAATCATATTGAGAACATGTTCAAGCAAATGATGAAGAAGAATGCCGATTCCGATGCCCAACTTGCTTCAGACAACACGTCAATCCGAAACCTAGAAGTGCAAATTGGTCAAATCTCTCAAGCTTTAAATTCTCATCCTAAGGGGGCACTACCAAGTGATACGGTGATGAACCCAAAGGGTGGGAACAATACGGGGCATGCCATGGCCATTACTATAAGAAGTGGAAGAGGTGGGAATGCACCTACCTCAAGTCAAAGGCAACTTGTGGATGATGAGCAACTGGTAGAGGAAGAGGAGATCCCAAATAATATTGTGCACACAAATGAAGAAGTGCGGATTGATATTGATGACACGGAGGAAGAGACTCAAGAGGATGTGAACCCATCTAGGGATCATATAATTGACATACCAGAACTGGTAGTGCAAAAGGCTAAGGCACCATTGCCTAAGACACCTCCTCCCTATCCTCAAAGGCTAGCCAAGAAAAACGTCGAGAATCAATTCAAAAAGTTCATTGAGATGATTAAGAGTCGCTCGATAAATGTAACATTAATTAAAGCCTTGGAGCAAATGCCCGGATATGCAAAATTTATGAAGGACTTGGTGACAAAGAAGCGGTCGATGACATTTGAAACTATCAAAGTCACTCACCAAGTGAGTGAAATTGTGCATTCTATAACTCCTAAGTTGGAAGATCCCGGTGCTTTCACAATCCCTTGTACCATTAGAAGTGCCGAGTTTGCAAAAGCTCTTTGTGATCTTGGGGCGATTATCAATTTGATGCCTTATTAGATTTTCAAGACATAGGGAATTGGGCAACCAAGACCCACATCTATGAGATTACAAATGGACGATCGTACAATGATGAGACCATTGGGGATGATTGAGGATATATTGGTTCGAGTTGACAAGTTTATTCTCCCGGTGGATTTTGTTATTCTTGATTGTGAAGTGGACTATCAGGTCCCAATTATTCTTGGTAGACCTTTCCTTGCTACGGGGAAGGCTCTTGTTGATGTGGAAGTCAGTGACCTCACTTTCCCGGTGGGTGATGAAAAGGTAGTGTTCCACGTGTGCAAATCTATAAGGCAACCGAATAGCAATGAAGTGTGTTCGTTCGTGGACTTATTGACTGATGTGATTATTGATGATATAAGTGCCACGTCTAATGTGGTGACATGTTGGAAACCGTCTTGCTAAATTTTGATGATGACGAGATGGATGGCTTCATAGAATGTGTTAATTCTTTGCAAAGAATGGGGTCGTACAACTACGTACCCCAGAAGCTTTCCTTGGATCTTTAGAATAGCAAAATGCCTCCTACAAAGCCTTCAATTGAAGAGCCTCCTATCTTGGAGTTAAAGCCATTACCTCCACATCTCAGGTATGAATTCCTTGGCTCTTATTCTACTTTACCAGTTATTCTTTCCTCTTGTTTGACTAACGTGCAGGTTGACTCTACATTGGAGGTGCTCTATAAGAGGAAGAAAGCTATTGGGTGGACTTTGGCGAATATTCGGGGAATAAGCCCCGCATTTTGCATGCACAAAATTAACTTGGAGGAGGATGTCAAACCCTCCATTGAAAATCAAAGGAGACTCAATGAAGCCATGCAAGACGTGGTCAAAAAGAAGATATAAAGTGGTTAGATGTCGGGGTTGTCTACCCCATTTCTGACAATTCGTGGACTTCTCCGGTGCAATGTGTTACAAAGAAGGGGTCATAGCTGTAGTCACCAATGATAAGAATGAGTTGATTCCAACAAGAATGGTGACCGGGTGGAGAGTATGTATGTACTATAAGAAGCTAAACAAAGTCACAAGGAAAGACCATTTCACACTACCCTTTCTTGACCAAATGCTTGATAGGTTGGCCGACCGGGCGTTCTATTGCTTTCTAGATGGATATTCGGGCTACAATCAAATCCTTATTTCCCCGGACGATCAAGAGAAAACAACTTTCACTTGTCCCTATGGCACTTTCGCTTTCAAGCGGATGCTATTTGGCTTGTGCAATGCACCGACCACTTTTCAACGGTGTATGATGGCGATCTTTACGGATATGGTACAGGACTACCTTGAAGTTTTCATGGATGACCTTTTGGTAATCGGGGATTCCTTTGATGATTGCTTGGCGAATTTGGATAAAGTATTGGCAAGGTGTGAAGAAACGAACATGGTGTTGAATTGGGAGAAATGCCATTTCATGGTCAAGGAGGGCATTGTCCTTGGCCACAAAATTTCAAAGAAGGGAATTGAGGTCGACAAGGCAAAAATAGAGGTGATTTCTAAACTTTCACCTCCAACATCCGTGAAAGGAATGAGAAGTTTCTTGGGTCACGCGAGGTTCTACCGGTGCTTCATAAAAGATTTTTTCAAAGTGGTGAACCCCTTGTGTAAGATTTTGGAGAAAGATGCTAAATTTAACTTCAATGATGATTGTATGAGAGCCTTTGAATTTCTCAAGTTCAAGTTGACAACATCTCCTATCATCACCGTTCCTAGTTGGAGCAGTTTTGGGGCAACGTATCGACAAGATTTTTCATCCGGTCTACTATGCTAGTAAGAGCATGAATGATGCCCAAGTAAATTATACCGTTATCGAAAAAGAGCTCCTTGTCGTTGTGTTTGCTATTGAGAAGTTCCGCCCATACTTGATGGGTGCAAAGCTTATTGTTCATACAGATCATGCGGCACTTCGTTATCTTATGAGCAAGAAAGATTCAAAATCTCGGTTGATGAGATGGGTGCTATTGTTGCAAGAGTTTGATATTGACATCCAAGATCGAAAAGGGAGTGAAAATCAAGTGGCGGACCACTTGTCTCGTTTGGAGGAGAAGGGGTGGCTGCATGATGACCTTGAAATCAATGAATCCTTCCCCGATGAGCAACTTTTGGCTATTTCAATGAAGGAGGTGCCATGGTTCACCGATCTAGCAAACTACTTTGTTTGTGGAATCATCCCAGATGAGTTCTCTTCAAATCAAAGGAAGAAGCTCAAACGGGATTGTCAAGATTATTATTGGGACGAGCCTTACCTCTTCCGGATTTGCACAGATGGGGTAATTAGAAGATGTGTACCGGATGAAGAGCAAAATGTTATTCTTGAAGCTTGTCACTCTTCTCCTTATGGTGGTCACCATGGAGGATCAAGAACGACGGCTAAAGTGCTAAGTTGTGGTTTCTATTGGCCCACTCTCTACAAAGATGCAAGTGATATGGTNTATAAGAGGAAGAAAGCTATTGGGTGGACTTTGGCGAATATTCGGGGAATAAGCCCCGCATTTTGCATGCACAAAATTAACTTGGAGGAGGATGTCAAACCCTCCATTGAAAATCAAAGGAGACTCAATGAAGCCATGCAAGACGTGGTCAAAAAGAAGATATAAAGTGGTTAGATGTCGGGGTTGTCTACCCCATTTCTGACAATTCGTGGACTTCTCCGGTGCAATGTGTTACAAAGAAGGGGTCATAGCTGTAGTCACCAATGATAAGAATGAGTTGATTCCAACAAGAATGGTGACCGGGTGGAGAGTATGTATGTACTATAAGAAGCTAAACAAAGTCACAAGGAAAGACCATTTCACACTACCCTTTCTTGACCAAATGCTTGATAGGTTGGCCGACCGGGCGTTCTATTGCTTTCTAGATGGATATTCGGGCTACAATCAAATCCTTATTTCCCCGGACGATCAAGAGAAAACAACTTTCACTTGTCCCTATGGCACTTTCGCTTTCAAGCGGATGCTATTTGGCTTGTGCAATGCACCGACCACTTTTCAACGGTGTATGATGGCGATCTTTACGGATATGGTACAGGACTACCTTGAAGTTTTCATGGATGACCTTTTGGTAATCGGGGATTCCTTTGATGATTGCTTGGCGAATTTGGATAAAGTATTGGCAAGGTGTGAAGAAACGAACATGGTGTTGAATTGGGAGAAATGCCATTTCATGGTCAAGGAGGGCATTGTCCTTGGCCACAAAATTTCAAAGAAGGGAATTGAGGTCGACAAGGCAAAAATAGAGGTGATTTCTNAGTGGAACTCAAGCACAAAGCCATGTGGGCTTTAAAGAAGTTAAATCTTGATTGGGATGCAGACGCTAACTTACAGGTTGCAGAATTGAATGAATTAGATGAGTTCTGGTACCATGCATATGCAAGTTCGTCGTACAAAGAGAAAATGAAGTGTTACGCCCCATGTTTTTGTACGTGAAAGTACGCTATAAGTAAATTGATGAAAGTTCGGAAATGAGATGTTACATTCCGTATTTTCGTACGTTAAAAGTTTCATCATAAGTTAATCGATGTAAGTTCGGGAATGAGNGAAGGGAATTGAGGTCGACAAGGCAAAAATAGAGGTGATTTCTAAACTTTCACCTCCAACATCCGTGAAAGGAATGAGAAGTTTCTTGGGTCACGCGAGGTTCTACCGGTGCTTCATAAAAGATTTTTTCAAAGTGGTGAACCCCTTGTGTAAGATTTTGGAGAAAGATGCTAAATTTAACTTCAATGATGATTGTATGAGAGCCTTTGAATTTCTCAAGTTCAAGTTGACAACATCTCCTATCATCACCGTTCCTAGTTGGAGCAGTTTTGGGGCAACGTATCGACAAGATTTTTCATCCGGTCTACTATGCTAGTAAGAGCATGAATGATGCCCAAGTAAATTATACCGTTATCGAAAAAGAGCTCCTTGTCGTTGTGTTTGCTATTGAGAAGTTCCGCCCATACTTGATGGGTGCAAAGCTTATTGTTCATACAGATCATGCGGCACTTCGTTATCTTATGAGCAAGAAAGATTCAANTATTTTGGGATAAAATACGTCCCAAGCTATATTACCCTGTATTTATGGACTAGTACCATACAAGGTACCACATGACCATGATAGTAAGGTGTATAAGGTATGTTAAAAGTGGGTTGTATTTTAAGTAATTTGAGATAATTCTTAATTATGTGAGTAATTGGTTAATTATTGATTAATGGGAGATTAACAAGTTAATCAAGTGATTAGTGGATAATTAATCCAAATATTTGGATAAGTATTACATCTCCAAACATGGCAGCCCTTAAAAGCCAATTGATGACTCTTATACACACTTTATAAGGTGTCACATGTAAGGCTAAGTCATCACCTTAGTGGGCCACACACCCACTAAGGTATAAGACCTCTAAATTCACAAATAGAGGTGGATTAAATTAATAGAAGTGGCTAAGAATTCAGCAAGTAACGATCTCAATCAAAAAGAATTTCATACGAAATTATACTGTGTAATCGTAACGGGATTTTGTGATTCTAAAAAAGCACGGTACAATCTTTCCCAAGAATATCATACGGATTTTTCCCTACTCCAGATATGTTAAGGTTATCCCTTCTTTCTTTTGGCATGATCTATACGGTACGAACGAAATGAACAAATGCACAACTTCCATAAATGACTCTATTCATAGAAATATTAGAGGTGTCTATATTCTTGATTCCCCATGTGAATTATTATTATATCTTCTGTTCATGGGTCTCAGGAAAAATACGTAGTTGATAAAATTTGTCCGACAAGAATATTATTTTTATGACATTCCGAGAAATTCTTATTAACGTATTTCTTATGCATTTCATGAATTTATACATGTACATTGACCCTTGACCAGATAGCATTATATACGCGTATATATGTATATATATGTATATGGGATATGAAAAAAAGGTTACGACGTTATATACGCACCACCAACTGATCAACTGGTATACGTTGATGATTTGCCCACATTGACCGAAATGATATAATGGGATGCACTTAGAGGCTTGATGATGTTATGAACGCATATACCTATGCATGCTATGACATTTATACGCATATGCATGACATTATAAAAATGAAATGATTCATAGAGCTATGCAAATATACATGTCGAGTATTTTATTCCATGTTTCTCTCATGTCTATTATTTACTTATTTTTATTCCTTATGTACTCGGTACATTATTTGTACTGACGTCCCTTTTGCCTGGAGACGTTGCGTTTCATGCCCGCAGGTCTCGATAGACAGGTCGAGAGTCCTCCAAGTAGGCGATCAGCTCCGCGGAAGATGTTGGTGCACTCCATTTGCTCCGGAGTTGCTTGTTTGGTCAGTATGATTTAGATGTGTATTGTTTGGTATGGCGGGGCTCTATCCCGACCTTTATGACAATTATGTATTCTTAGAGGCTTGTAGACAGATGTCATGTATATGAAAGATTGTATGGCCTTATCGGCCTATGTTTAGTGTACGAGTGATCATTTTGGTCTTATAGGCCAGTCTGTCATATGTATAAGTTTATTCCTTCATGCTTTACTCCGGTTCATTTTCCTATGATGGAGTGATACGAAAGATACGTTATGTTGATACTCGATTGAGTAAGGTACCGGATGCCCCTCACGGCCTATCTGTCTGGGTCGTGACATAAGTGGTATCAGAGCAGTTCTGTCCTAGGGAGTTTACAAGCCATGTCTAGTAGAGTCTTGTTTGTGGGTGTGTTGTGCACCACACTTATAAGCAGGAGGCTACAGAGTATCTAGGAATGTCATTCTTTCTTCTTACTCTAGATCGTGTGGTAGAGCTTAGTTGTAAGAAGTGAATTTCCTAAACTCTATCTTATTCATAATACGACGATATCTACATCCAGAAAGACGGTTGATAAAAGATATAGCTGTGGAAGAGTTGAGTCAGAGGAACTCGATTTTTTATGATGCTTATGATGAGTAAATGTAAGGTCTTCAGTAGAACATGTGGGTACTAAGACATGTAAGCTTCTTGATAAGGAGCCTTAAGACAAGAATATCTATCCATCCTATGGTGAAAGGCAATGAGAGATTCAGAAGATAGATACAAGCTTCAACAAGTAAAAGGAGCAAAATGAGAAGGGTACGAGGTACCCTGTTAATGAAGATTATTGGTATTTTCAACTCCGGCAGAAAAACATAAGCATTGTGAGTTACCTCCAACAGTAACAAAGGTATGTAGATTTGGCCACACCTATCTCAGTTATGCCCTATGGGAACTAACATATATGGTTTAAGAGAAGGACGGGATATCAGGATCCGGCTGGGGTTAGAGTAACTCAAAATGGTGAATGGATTGTTTGCATTAGTTGACATTCCCAAAGGATAGTGCAAATGTGCTAATAGATCTCCTTGTGAGACATCCAGATGGTGCATTCTAAAATAGTACACCTAGATATGAGTACTACAAAGATACGCACTGGAAGCCTTGAAGGGATAAATATTACCATAGTGTGGCTCCCGTCTCTAGTAGAGAAAGAATGTTAGGCAACCGAAGAGCCAGTAGATGGAGCAAGAGGAGCTAAAAGCAAAAGAAAGTATTGTTCGAGTTTTCAGAATAAAGTGATAAATATAAATGTTAGCGGGAAATAAGAACAGAGTTAATGAAGCATTATGAGTAAGATATAACACATGGATGACAACGGTAGATCAAAAAGATGATAGTATTACAGAGTCTATAGTCAAGTGAAGGAAAATACGAGAGGTGACAGGCCTTGAGACAACAAAAGAGTATAGGCCATAAAGTCATATCCTCATTTCGAGAAATAAGTTCGTGACTCTAGCGTGATTACCAGAAGGAAAAGTTAGACCCCAGAGTAATACAAATTAGGATGGCCTGCTGAACAAGGTAAACTAAACATGAATTAGGGATTAAGTGATTTGATAATAGTCTACATCATGAGAATTTCAGAGATTGCGTTCCGGCGATAATAAAATGGACGACGGGGAAAACCCTTTAAAGGTCATTTAGGAAGATGCTTCCCTAAAGAAAGCAATGTGAGCAAAGTTAAGCTTCAGGAAATATGTGTGAAAGTTACACTAAGTGTCACCCTCGTGAGTAAGGAATTTCATTATCCTTGGTACACAAGGATTACCGCAAGGCGAGTAAGGGTCATCGATGATGTAAAAAGACGCCAGAGATGAAGAGGTAAAAACATCTATGTGTAGATCGTCTTAGCACTAAATCTTAGCACTCCCCTAAAGGGGGGGATATAGAGTAATGTGGCATTAAGTCAAAATTAAGTGGTTCTAGTAACTATGGAGTGGTTAAGAATGAATGCGATAAAAAATAAGTAAGGGATGAGATGATACTCGTTCAAATCCTACAGATGTACTATGATTCCAGAACATTCTGCGAACACGACGTCGAGGAAAGGAAGTAAGAGTTCCTTCCTGGGATGTTATTGGTAAATAAGGAGCCAGTGCGAGAGGTAAGTTAAGCCAAAGGAAATAACCCAAGAAAGATTATACAGAATATTGATATGAGAGTGGACCAACGAGTGGTTAGTAGTTGATTCAGGAAGAGCCTCGTTATGGCTAGACTGATACAGACAAATCAGCAGATCATGCAAGATAAACATAGTGAACCCCAACATGGTAAATTTAGGCTCGATAATATTGTAATGCTTGAGAAATATTCAGATAGGAGTTGGGGTAGTTAAAGGTACCGTATGAATGTTACGGAAATAAAAGAGAGTGCCACTGGAAAGACAACCAAAATATCAGTTCAGAAGCAACCCTACAAGCACAATGGCGTGGAGGTAAGTAACTAAGGATAATCATAGGTGAGTACGAACATCAAAAATTTTATTGAGTATACGATGTAATAAGCTCGCACCTTTACAACGAAAGAGTAGCTGAGGAAATAAGGAAGAAGGTTTCAACCTAAGCACAATGACCTAAAGAGGAAATGGTCTTGTAACAACAGTCTTACAACAACATTGTACGCACTCTATAGAAAGTGACAATTATCGTGGCTAATGAACGGGAAGTAAAATCAGAAGTAGTATTCAAGATCATATGAGTTGTATGGAATTCCAATATGTGTGGGCACTAAGGTAAGCTAAGTATGCGTGCAACAAGGGGCCATGAAGACCAGGAAAGGTAATAGCTTACATTTAAAGAAAGCTGAGAAGGAACAAAAGGAATTATTCGATCAATGATCCAGAGTTAGTTACGTTATGAATGATCTTAAGATTTCGGAGCATTATCCATGCATCATATATGTTGGCAATCATATAGCCGTAGAAGACTTTGGTATAAGTTAAAAGAAATAAATTGAGTCCAGTTCATAGACAAAGGATTGAATTGTTAGATGAAGGTATCATGGATATTCCATAGCGCCCATGAAAGGCTAAAGTAATAACTAANGGAAAGACAACCAAAATATCAGTTCAGAAGCAACCCTACAAGCACAATGGCGTGGAGGTAAGTAACTAAGGATAATCATAGGTGAGTACGAACATCAAAAATTTTATTGAGTATACGATGTAATAAGCTCGCACCTTTACAACGAAAGAGTAGCTGAGGAAATAAGGAAGAAGGTTTCAACCTAAGCACAATGACCTAAAGAGGAAATGGTCTTGTAACAACAGTCTTACAACAACATTGTACGCACTCTATAGAAAGTGACAATTATCGTGGCTAATGAACGGGAAGTAAAATCAGAAGTAGTATTCAAGATCATATGAGTTGTATGGAATTCCAATATGTGTGGGCACTAAGGTAAGCTAAGTATGCGTGCAACAAGGGGCCATGAAGACCAGGAAAGGTAATAGCTTACATTTAAAGAAAGCTGAGAAGGAACAAAAGGAATTATTCGATCAATGATCCAGAGTTAGTTACGTTATGAATGATCTTAAGATTTCGGAGCATTATCCATGCATCATATATGTTGGCAATCATACAGCCGTAGAAGACTTTGGTATAAGTTAAAAGAAATAAATTGAGTCCAGTTCATAGACAAAGGATTGAATTGTTAGATGAAGGTATCATGGATATTCCATAGCGCCCATGAAAGGCTAAAGTAATAACTAATACCATGAGCCACAGATCGGAAGATAGCTTAAGCCTACATAAAGGTTGATCAGAGGAAAGAGGAAACTAAAGAGTTACATCAACTAAGTAAATCGGGAGTTTGATTATTGTACCCAGGAAATTATGGACATCGTGATTGAGAGCATTGCAGAATCACTCTTAATATCAGAGGTTCAAGAGAGATAGTACAGTAGCCATATTTTGTAACCGCTCTACGATAAAGCCAGTTAGAAGAGTACCGGCCTCATAAGAAGTCAGTGTGAAGCTCTCACCGAATCATGTAAAGAGGTGCAAGTATTATAATAGAAGTTCAAGTTGTGGATGTAAATTGTACCTATGTGGAAGGGATATCACGAAAGCGATAAGAGATGTGATGTGAGACTTTAAGATAAGTAAGGTAAAGGTAAACAACATACGAGATACTCAAATGCAGTAGGTTGTGAATAGTCCATACTTCGGATAAAAGGATAGAAGCGGGGGGATTCAGTATCCAAGAATAATAGCGGCATCATCAGTAGCATATCTTCCAGCCTATGGTTTCTAGGTACAGAGAGATTTAGCCAAGAGAGTAAAGAAGAGTTAGAGACGATGTGATGTCTTGCTTGATGTTCTAGAATAATATAATGAAATTTATGGTGTAAGCAAGTTGAAAGGTTGCGAGTAATATAAATAGATATGTGTAGGTCACAAGCTATTGTATGGTGAAGCGACAAGGTTTTAAAAGACAGGAGTAAGGATAAGAAAGGACGAGTGAGAAGGTGACGAGAATGGATAAGTCCTCAGGATTAAGCCCATGAAAACAAGAGAGCTGATGGTTTCTCTAAGTTATAGAGAGCTCAGTATAGCCTGAATGAACTCAAAGGAGTCTAAGACTAGTAGCATTTAGAAGAGATGTAATGCTGCCCTGGTAGTAGAATGATGGTGTAATTGTGGTAAATAAAGAATGATGTTTGGGCCTTCAATTGAGTAATGATTTGAAGAGAAGTTCATGAATTTTACGAAATTAAAATACCCACGTAAGTGAATCACATTAGGATGCTATAAAAATACGGTTATTGAAGTACAGTATCACCGCTAAGTGGATCAAGAAAATCACTTCAAATATTCCTCGATGCACGTAAGCCCTAGTGGCAAGGTATTACGTAAAACATTTCAAGTTATCAGTGGTATATTGTAGATCAATATTGAGGTGGATCAACAATGGATGGACAAAAGTCACAAAGTATAAGATGAGACTAGGCCGTCATTCTTAAACATTAATGAGGAAGCATTAAAGGACTTAGATTTATACATATGGGATAAGCAATGAAAGTAACCTGGAGTTCAGTAGCAGACCTTAGTAACGATAAATCGAAGTAAGAGTTATGGTATAATATGACCTACCTAGATGCAGTAAAATCATACGAATGGATAACCGGACCAATGAAATAAGATATAGCAATATTCATAAGTTCAACGAAGTATCGAGCAAAGAACTTCAGTACACCTATAAATGCCTAAAGATATATATTTTCAAGCTCTGTATATGCTTATAAAGTGACGCCTAGAGATTGGCTAAACACTGGAGGAAAAGGAGAGAAGAGTTGCATATGCACACATACAAGAAAAGAGTCGTACAGGCTGCATTACAGAAGGTAGCAAGAGTTACGAGATTGGATGGATTCTGACTACAAGTCATGGTGTAAGAAAGAGGCCTAAAAAGGAAAATGCCCCGGCCTTTGCATTTATTCACAGATCTGTTGCCTGAAATGGAAAGGAGAGTATTAAAGTATTCGCAAGAGCTATGGGTTATGAAAATGATAACTGCATCAGTCAATATTCGAGGACGAATGTTCCAAAGGGGGGAGTGATGTTACACCTCATATTTTTGTACATGAAAGTACGCCATAAGTAAATTGATGAAAGCTCGGAAATGAGATGTTACATTCCGCATTTTCGTACATTAAAAGTTTCGTCGTAAGTTAATCGACGTAAGTTCGAGAATGAGATTATTTTGAAATTATAAGCATTATGCTATTCCAAACAAGTGATAAGTAAATTCGTGAAGGTGAGAGGGTAAGCGAATCGAAGAAATGAGTTTCGTTGAAGTTTGACACTTTGGGATACAATACGGTCTAAGCTATAATACCCCGTATTTATGGACTAGTACCATACAAGGTACCACATGACCATGATAGTAAGGTGTATAAGGTATGTTAAAAGTGGGTTGTATTTTAAGTAATTTGAGATAATTCTTAATTATGTGAGTAATTGGTTAATTATTGATTAATGGGAGATTAACAAGTTAATCAAGTGATTAGTGGATAATTAATCCAAATATTTGGATAAGTATTACATCTCCAAACATGGCAGCCCTTAAAAGCCAATTGATGACTCTTATACACACTTTATAAGGTGTCACATGTAAGGCTAAGTCATCACCTTAGTGGGCCACACACCCACTAAGGTATAAGACCTCTAAATTCACAAATAGAGGTGGATTAAATTAATAGAAGTGGCTAAGAATTCAGCAAGTAACGATCTCAATCAAAAACAAATTCATACGAAATTATACTGTGTAATCGTAACGGGATTTTGTGATTCTAAGAGAGCACGGTATAATCTTTCCCAAGAATATCATACGAATTTTTCCCTACTCCAGGTATGTTAAGGTTATCCCTTCTTTCCTTTGGCATGATCTATACAACACGAACGAAATGAGCAAATGTACAACTTCTATAAATGACTCTATTCATAGAAATATTAGGGGTGTCTATATTCTTGATTCCCCACATGAATTATTATTATATCTTCTTTTCATGGGTCTCAAAAAAATACGTATTAGATAAAATTTATCCGACAAGCATATTATTTTTATGACATTCCGAGAAAAGCTTATTAACGTATTTCTTATGCATTTCATCAATTTATACATGTATATTGATCAATGACCAGATGGCGTTATATACTCATATATATGTGTGTATATATATATATATATATATATATATATATATATATATATATATATATATATATATATATGGGATATAGAAAAAAGGTTACGGCGTTATATACGCACCACCACCTGATCAGCTGGCATATGTTGATGATTTGGCCACATTGGCCGAAATGATATGATGGGATACCCTCAGAGGTTTGATGATGTTATGAACGCATATACCTATGCATGGTATGATATGTATAAGCATATGCATGATATTATAAAAATAAAATGATTCACAGAGCTATGCAAACGTACATGTCGAGTTTTTTACTCCATATTTCTCTCAGGTCTATTATTTACTGATTTTTATTCCTTACGTACTCGGTACATTATTTGTACTGACGTTCCTTTTGCCTGGAGACGCTGCATTTCATGCCTGCAGGTCTCGATAGAAAGGTCGAGAATCCTCCAAGTAGGCGATCAGCTCAGCGAAAGATGTTGGTGCACTCTATTTGCTCTGGAGTTGCTTGTTTGGTCAGTATGATTTAGATGTATATTGTTTAGTATGGCGGGGCTCTATCCCGACCTTTATGACAATTATGTATTCTTAGAGGCTTGTAGATAGATGTCATGTATATGAAAGATTGTATGGCCTTGTCGGCCTATGTTTAGTGTACGAGTGATCATTTTGGTCTTATAGGCCAGTATGTCATATATTTAAGTTTATTCCCTCATGCTTTACTCCGGTTCATTTACTTATGATGGAATGATACGAAAGATACGTTATGTTGGTACTCGGTTGAGTAAGGTATCGGGTGCCCGTCGCGGCCCATCGGTTTGGGTCGTGACATGAAGTACCTTCATAACAAATGCATTCAAAACAAGGAGTTCAAGGTGGGCGATATTGTTTTGTTATTCAACTCACGATTGAAGATGTTTCCCAAAAAGTTAAAATTCAAATGGAATGGTCCCTTTGAAATTGTGGGTGTGACGAAGAACAAAAATGATGAGGTATTCTGAGTTAATGATCACCGGGTGAAGCATTATTTGGGACAAGTTGATGATGGCCATATGATGGCAGTGATTCATTTGAAGTGATGGTGATCTACGTCGTGTCGCGACGTTAAATGAGGCGCTTCTTAGGAGGCAACCCATGTTTATTTTATTTTTCTCTTCGTCTTTTATAGATAGGTGTTATTTTGTGCTAACTGGATTTGAAGTATGTTGTAGGATTGAGTATGCTTTAAAGGAACTATGATCAGAAAAATTGTCTAAGTATGAAAAAAGTGCGGACCGCATAATTTTGAATGCTACAGCAGAAGGCAACTGCGGCAGCACAAATCTTGTGCGGACCGCACAAATTGAGATGAAAATGCAAACTCTCTAAAGTTTGTTTGTCAGAAAAACAGCCAAAGTGCGGCCGCACAATGAAATTCGCGGTCCTCACCAAAAGCTGCAGCCGCACAGCTAAATCCACAGACCGCGGATGATCAAAGGCAATTGAACTACTAGGTAGCAGAGTGCGGACCACAGAAGTAATTTTGCGGCCGCACTCGATCTCTTGTCCCTTAAGTTTGGCCCTTCAGTATAAATAGTACTTAAGGGGCTACTGTTCGACTTTTTCCCTCTCTGAGCTCAAATTCGTAAACATTGATATTTCTTGCTAAAGTAGATGTTCCCAGGACTAACATATGTGATCACTCATCTGCATTACTTCAAATCTGGTATGCTCAAATCACTTTTAGGATTCTTCAATTTTCTTAGTTTAATTTACAATTTATTAGTTATTTTAGGCCATTTGTCACTAGAGGTCAATTTTATGTCTATGTGAGGGTTTAAATTGTGTTGGGTCAACTCCTAATTGCTATTTGGGGAATAGGTATCTTGATTATCATGTTTTATTGCTATTACCATGTCAAATTTGTGCAAAAATTGAAACCCTTAGAAAGTCTGCCCGATTTAATTTTGAAATTTGCGGCCGCACAAGAAATTGTGTGGTCCGCAAAAGTGGAGATTAGGGCAGTTGGTGAAGCATGATTCTGTGAACCGCACTTGAAATTGTGCGGACCGTAGAAATTCCACCGCGGCCGCAAAAATGTGTGTGCGGCTGTAGCTCAGACCAATCTCTGTCTTCAGAGAGTTGTTATTTTGAGGTATCCAATGTGCGGCCGCAATAAATATTGTGCGGGCACTTCAGATGTGTGGACTGCACTTCAGATGTGTGGTCGCACTCAAAATTATACAGACCGCAGTTTCATAACTGCGGCCGCACTTCCAAATTATGCGGTCTGCACAACCCAGTCTGCAGCCGCACTTGCAATTGTGCGGACCGCACTTCCCCACCCTGCACTCTGGATTTACACTGTGATCACTGTCTATGTGCAATTGAATTACAACTAACTTCTACTGTTGCTAGTTACCGAAAATGGTCAGATCTCGAGGTCGTGGTGACACGTCAAAGGGGAGTGGTGAACCTTCCAGAGGCAGAGGAAAAAACAATTTACCCCTCGCCCTCCAAAGGGTAATCAGTAAGAAAGCCATAGTAGGCCGAGGAAGACAGTCTGAGCCCTCCGAATCTAGTTCATATGCCTCATCTCGGGAGGCATCAGAGGACGACTCAGTGCAAGAGCAGCCTGCGGTTCAATCACACCCACAGCAGCCGCAGGGAAAGTACCATCTTAGAGACGAACCTTCCTCTTCACGTCGCACTTCCGAGGGTTCAGAGAGTGCAAGTCAGGCTTTAGAGCCCTCTTCTACACCTGTCCCTGAAGCACCAACAGCTGCTGTGGATGATATTCTAGACGATGGTAAGGAGGTGATACCACAGTTTTCAGCCTTGAGAGGTTAAAGAAGAAAGAGGTCTGAAAGGACCGGTTTGTGAGTCTGGCTGCCTTCACTAGTTTTCGTGAGTGGTGGCCGGTGAGATCACTCACTCTTTAGCGACAATTCCAACTCAGAGATCTTGACAAGTACAATCCAGAAGTGTTGAGGCAGTTCCGAGAGAGAAAGGGGTGGATGTAATTCACCCAGTCAGTTGTGGATGCAAAGGAATACTTGGTCCGGGAGTTCTATGCCAATGTGGCACATATCAAGAAAGGAACCAAAGTTACAAAAGTAAGTAATCTGAAGGTGAGGTTTGACCTGGTCACACTAAACTCCTACTTAGGGTTTGAGGATATAGAGCCAGTGCAGTACTTGGAGAAGCTGGCGATGGGTGATGCAGCTCGCCCTTGGCTAGCTGAGCTTCTTGCAGTCCCGGGGCCACCACTACCATGGATCACTGCAGGGGTTCCTATCAGCGGAATACCCTAAATTTCGAGGCAAAGGGATGGAAGAACTTCGTATGTAGCAGACTAGACACGTGCCAGAACAAGACAAACTTACCTATTCCACGGGTAGTTCTAGTCGCCTCTATTATAGCCGGGTACCCGATCAATATGGGTCTCGTGATGTCGATCAACATGTCAGTGGTCACCAGACAGGCTGATACTTCCTGCCCGTATCCCAACACCATCACTGAGTACCTTAAGGATGCATAGGTAGAGCCCAAAGACTATGACACGAAGGTTCGGGTAAAGAAGCCCTTCTCTTGGTATTTTCTGATGGATGCACACAACCCCAAGAGAAAGTGTCAGTCGACTACTACCATAGGCTAGTCTGATGAACCTTCGGTGGTAGCTGCAGAGTCCGCAGATGTGCCTTCCACTTCAGCAGTGCCATCTTCCAGTATAGCTGTCATTCCTCCACCTTCAACCTCAGTACCTCTCTCCTCGGCTTTGAAGCCGGTACCAATGCCATCTGCTTCACTCTCTGCGCTGCGAGTCTCTCAGACACTGGCGAGCCTCAACAACTGGATGCAGACAGCTACTACAAAGCTGACTGACATATCTAGTCAGGTTGCAGTACAGTCATCCTCTCTGGCACCCTAGATTCCTACCAAAGTCGATAAAACATTGAAGAAGATCCTGGACAACCAGAACACTATCATGGCTACTCTGGTACAACATGGGTCCGTGAATGAAGAATTGGGCAAAGAAGTAAAGAAGATGCTAAAGTCACAGGCTTCAAAGATATCAGTGGATAAGCTCCGGCTATAGGTCACCAAGCTTGCAGCAGCCGGAGACATTCCATTCGACATGTTGATAGACCTGCACCACCCAGGCCCAGTTCCCACGGAGCCCACCACAACAGCTAGCCAGTCTGAGGAGCCAGACCTTACTGCTAGTACTGCTGAGGCAGTCCGTCAGATGTTCACCAACCCAGCTACTCTCAGACTTGAGTATGATGAGATCCAATTGGAGACTAAGGTCGGTGCCACTGCTGGGGACACAGAGATGGCCACAGAGCCATAGGGAGTTTTCTTCACTCTCATCCTTCTTATACTCTTATTTTGTTAAGCATTGGGGATAATGCTTATTTTTATTCAGGGGGGTGGAGTTTCTTTGATATTTTGATGATTCTGATTTTGTATTTTGATAACTATGACACATTTGTCCTGTAATTAACTTAGTACTATTTTCTTCTTCTTTGTCATTATGCATATATTCTCTCTATTCCCTCATTATGTATATTCATTTAGCTTTCAATAGTTTTTGCTTTATAGCTTCTTTATCTTTTTGTTTGTCTTCCTTTTGACTTAGTAGCTTCTTTTGGATTTGATTTTTGAATTAGTATATTCTTTTTGCTTTAATAGTTTGTTTTTATGATTTAGTGGATAATAAGCCTTTGGTTTTCTTAATGCCACGGCTCTTTCCAAAAGGTTTTGTGTGAACCGGGTGACCCTTCCCAACGATGGATGGCATGACAACCTTCTTAAGGGATTGAGTCCATTTTTGGTGTTTGGGTAAGAATAGTAGTAATAATGAATAAAAAGACCTAATTGAGTCATACTCGAAGAGTCAAACATGCTTCACTTGGTACCAACACACTTAACTACATGCCTATGGTTAAAACCAAGGTTTTTGGAAAAAAATAGCTCTAGTTAGTGACCTTTTGACTCTTGTGTTGACTTAGGCAATCATCAAGTGGTTTAGTCGAACCATAGTGATTCTCAATCTTGAATATGGTCATTGTAGGCCCTCGACTCTATCCTTTTTAACAATCCAGCTGCATGAGAGGTGAGATGTTGTTGTTACTAGTCCAAGTACCTATGCGAATAGTCTAGAACTTGCCCCGAATGTGTTTCTAGGAGAAAATTTAATGTTTGCTTGGCTTGAGAAGTGATTGTAGGCTTTCCTTGACCCGCTTGAAATTTTTCATTGCCAACCAATGTTGTTATCCCTAGTCAACCCATTTGAGCCTAAAACCTTTCTCACTTGATAACCATGTTACAAGCCTTTACCTGTTTTGTCGTGACCCTTTCTTGGCACCCGAGCTTTTCTTAACACTCTTGTAAAATACTTGGCTAAAAATGTAAGTATTGGGGAGAGACGAGGAGTTTGAAAAAGGTATCAAGACAAAAGAGAAAATAAATGAGGAAAAGGAAAGGCAAGAAAAAGAAAGAACAAAAAGAAAAATGCAAAAAGAAAGTGAATAAGTTAAAAAGTTGAAGGGATTCAAAGAAAAGTAATGATGCGAAGCATGGAAAAAGCAAAGAAAGAGAAAATGAATATCATGACCAAGAAAGAGTGATGTTAAGTCTCTCTAGTTCCCCTAAGGAAAAGAAAATGCCTCAAAGAGTTGGTAAAAGCATGAGCCGATAAAAGAAAATGGAGTGCTTAAGGAAAGGTGAACCCGTTCTATCATAGCTTATCCAAATTTAGTCCAAAAGCCTTCATTGAATCCCGAAAAAGCCCTACGTGATTTCAAGCCGAATAAGCTTACATTAATAGTGATTTACATGAGGGGCAAGCATATGGTTCTTAAAGCCGTACTTGCGACATTCCTTTGAGAGAGATGAGCGAACCTTTCACAAATTTATGGATTGAGCACTAAATTCTTAAGTGAGACAGGCAAACGGAGAGTAGAGGAGGAGGAGTTTGGGATCCAAAATGACCTACATAAAAGAGCGAGCTTCGTTGATGAATAAAGTCAACTCTTGATGCTCAAGTGTCGCATTAGAACTATTTGTGCTTAAAAGTTTAACTTGTTGCCTTGTTAATAATTCATAAGTATTGTGGGTAATGGTTGGTCCCAATTGATGTGTGATTGATTCACTTTTGGTTAGCTGGAATGGCTCTTAACTTGTGGAGGTGGGAACTACTTTATTTGCTTGAGGACAACCAAAAGCTTAAGTTTGAGGGAGTTGATAAGTGGGGATTTTGACTACTTATTAGCGCCTTTTAGCTTTCGTTTTACTCCAAAAGCATTTAATTGTGTTCCCGAAAACTGATAAAATATGCTTAATTGCACGAATATTGGAAGATGAGCTCCCAAGATGAAATCCAACTCAAGAATGAGTAATCTAAACTCAAGAACAAAAACAGGCACAAAAGCTTAGAAGTGCGGACCGCAGAATATCATTTGCGGCCGCAGGTCGTGAAGAAATTCTCATCAGAGAAATGTGAAAAGTGCGGTCCATACATAAATTGTGCGGCCGCAGAAGCTGGGTTAGAGCAAAAGTTCAGAGAACCTGTACCTCAAAGTGCGGACCGCACAATTATTGTGCGGCCGCAAAAGAAGAGCCACACGGCCGCACTCAGAATTATGCGGACGGAAGAAGAGCAAGGTACGGTCGCACTCAGAATTGTGTGGACTACAAAAAGAAAGTAGTGCAGCCGCAGATCAGAATTATGCGGCCGCATATTTCCACTCCTGTCAAGATGAAGAAAAGTGCGGACCACACATGGAATTGTGCGGCCGCAGAACCTCCGAAAAGGTATTTTTGTCCGAAAATTCTAGCTTTGTATAAATAGAATAGTTTCATTTTTTTAGGTCAACTTGTGACATCAGCTGCTACAGTAGACGGTTTCTTTTACCTTTTTTAGTAATTTTTGCTATTTTGAGATTTCTGAAAATTGATTTCATCATTTTAATTATCAATATGGGTTTAATTATCATTTCTTCTCCGGTTTCTTCTAGTTTAAGAATGAGCAACTAAATTGTCACTAGGGTTGTGACTCAACCCTAGTATGTGAGCTTAATATGTGTTTGATTTATTGCTTGCTTATGGTTGGATGTTTATTATCTATCCTTATTCTTATTTTTATTTGAAGAATTAATGGTTGCAAACATTAATTCATGCCTATTTGACTTAATCTCTACTTGAGAAAGAGAGACATAGTGTAAGGAAAACATGGCTAGCAAGAAATTGGGTCAATCGAGAGATTGATAAGCCCAATTAAAGGGTTAAACCTAGAAAGCCAAATTGGGCAAAATCACTCTCTGCCCGAGAGGTATTGAGTGAATACTTGAGTATAGATAGCTATAATATACCCCGACCAATAAAACAAGCTTTAAAGTTTACAACCCATTAGGCAAATACCTAGGTGGAATTCATAGCTCTAGGCCTTTTATATCATTTGGAAAGCAACAAAAATAATTTCCTAGTTTCATTTTTTGAATCACAATCGTAATTTAGATTAGATATTTAAACAAAACCAAATATTGCGGAAGTGCAAATTTAGATATACAAACCCATGCACTAAGATATATAATACTAACACCCATTCATATAGCTCCCTGCGAATTTCGACCCCGACTCTTGTTAGGTATTACTATTGCATCGACTGTTTTCATAACCTCACAGTGAGGAGTGACATTGGACTAGATTAGAATACCTTTGGTCATTCTTCTCGTTAACGTGTATCTTCATTCGACAATAGACTGTTGACCTTTCTATTTTGTATTACAATCTCAGGCCCTCCAAAGGATCATTTGTCTATCCAGTTGTCATTTCGCTCGACCGAAAGGTGGCCCAACATCAACTTCAATAATTCCTTGACTGGAAGAGGGCCCGTGATACAATATCTGCTTTTGGTGAAGTTGCATCATCTATCAGTCCCCGACCCCAGGAGAAGAGGGCTAGAAGAAGACACTCTTCCAAAACTGGGGAGAAGGTGCAGCCTTCCATCGCAAAGGAAATTTCTGAAGGATCGGATATAGTGGTCCTTGATGAAGAGGAAATCGAGGACGATGTTGAAACAATTTCTCTTCAAAGGAGAATAAAAGATAGAGCTCCAATAGTCGATCTAGAGGAAACAGATAGACAAGAGTTTGAATTAGTTGAATTAGCTGACTCACCTTTCCAATCTCTGGTAGCTTCTACTAGTCAGAAGGGTGTTACTCCGAGTGCTGCCTTAAATGTTTCTCCACCACCGGCCACTACTGACCAAGAACAAGGTAATCATTTCCCCCGGTCATCAGACCACTGGAACATAAAAAATGCCTTTCTGGCTTTAGTCCGGGACCCTAATAGTAAACGCATTGTTACTATTATCGTTGCGGGTGAATGCCATATTCTCTCAAGCTCGTTCGGGTAGCCAATTATATGAAACTTATGGCTATGGAGAAAGACTGGAGGAAAATGGATGCTCTTTCTGCTGAGTGTCTAATCAACAACAATATGCACCTTTCTGCTCAAGTACCTTTTGCCTTCCTATCATTTTCCCTATTCTCATCTTTTACTTCTTTTTCTGATAACTTTAAAACTTACCTTTCAAGCTAACCTTCTTACCTCCGAGGGTCTCCAAAGGATGATAATAGAGAAGGAAGAACTTTGGTCTGAGCGGGACTAACTTGATGAGTGCCTTAGGGGCTAAACTTACACAAATAGAAGCGTTCGAGGCCCGGTTAGAGCAACGGAGCAAGTAAAAGTGCTCACACTCTAGAAGTTACTCATCTACATGTTGAACTTGTCGAGTTAAATGGCAAGTGGGCAGAACTACAAGATGCTCTAACTTCGGCTGCTGAATGGGAGTCTACTTCCATGAAAAAAGCTCGAGCCTTGGAAGCCGACCTCCATTATAAAATCGAAGAAGCTATTATGGCCGAAGAGAAAAGGACCAAATTGGAGTAAAGGCTCTGAAAGGTCATGAAACAAAACCGAAAACATGCAAAATCCAGTTCTGTCCTGGCGGAGACCTACGAGATTTTAAAGGTTGACAATGAGTGACTGCAATCGAAAATCAAAGAACTCCAGGCTAGATTTTAAGCTCAAGTAGACTCCTTCGTGCTTGAGAAGACGTATGTTGTTTATAGCATGCAAAAGAAGACTCTGGAGGATCCCAAAATCGGCTTTAAGAATATAGATGATTGTATTGCTGAGGCTCATGCTTTAGAAACAACCTCCTTTAGGAATATACCCGCCCGACCTACTATTTCAAGTTCTTCATAAACTTTCTCCGAATTATTTTAACTTGAAGAAGAAGATGAAGATGTAGATCATGAAGATGAAGACACATATAAATAAACTTCTGCTCCGAAAAATAAGGGTCCGGGGAATGCTTCAACTTCAGAGGCCTCCCAACCCTCAACATCTACTGATAAAGTAGATTAATCAATCATGTAAAATTTTCCTTTTTTTTAAAACCCTTGTATCTTTTCTAGGCTCTTTTTTGGGTGTGGAACTTTGAAATAAAAAGTATTTTTTCTTATACTTTGAGTTACCTTAGCTTCTCGGTGTTTTAAGATAACAAAAGATGTCACTTGATCCATATTTTTCTATTGATAAAGTATGGAAAATTTTGCATCTGGTTGACTTTATTATCGGATACTCTAGCTTCCAGTTTTTAACCTTTGACTGGAAAGGTTTCATAAGAGAGGGCCCTTATATTTATGGTGCTCTTAAAGAGGACATTCCTTTTCATTCCGACACAATTACTTGATATTTTCATAATATTCAAATAAAGAAAATGCCAAACTATTTGGACCAAAAATAAGAGATGAATAGAAATAAAAAGATTTTTTATTTCTTCTTTCTATTTACAAAAGTACATTTGGACAAGTAAAAAAATTACATTTTCCAAATACCGAACTACCAATTTATGTGGCTAATTCATACTTCTTATTTTTACAGGGATGGATGTACAGTCCTTGGTCTCTGTAGCTTGAGGTGATCCATAACAATTAAACTTCTATGTTCAAAACATGGTCCCCGGTTTCAGCAGCCCCCCTTACTACTTTATTACTGGATAACATGTTTTACTTGCTTTTCTTTTAAGCTAGCACTTTTAGTATTTTCGATCACGATCTGGTACCAGTAGGAATAGGTT
>AWOL01S0038225.1:39687-53966 GCA_000715115.1 Nicotiana otophora
CCCCCCTCCCCAGTGTTATAATGCAAACTATGGATATTCAAATACTAGATTTTCTGTTGCTATTAATAATTTATCCTCGTAATACGCTTTACGTTGATGCTTCATTAAAACTTTACCAGAAAATATATTTGGGACAAAAAATGGACGAAGGAAAAAAGAGTGTAGCGCGTACTTTTAATCTAGTCATCAATATTCAACAATAGTACCTTTTGAGATGACTTAGGTTCCAGTTGCTTGACAATTTAATTTCATTTTGATTTTTTAGTTGCTACGAGCCTTTTCCGATTATAACTAAAATCCGGCAAGGTCCTTCCCAATTTGGTCCTAACTTTCCGGTGTTGACCTCCTGAGTGTTATGAGTTACTTTCTGTAGAACTAAGTCTCCTACCTTAAAATAATGGAGATTCGCTCTACGGTTATAATACTATTCCATTCTTTTGTTCTACGTCATCATCCTTACATAAGCCAAATTCTGGTGCTCATCAAGTAAATCTAGCTTAATCAACATGGCTTCAGCATTTTCTTGTTTTCTTGTCTGAGAAAATCTCATAGCTGGTTCACCTATCTCCACCAAAGTCAGAGCCTCAGCTCCATATACAAGACAAAAAGGTATTTCTCCGGTGCTTGATTTTGTCATGGTCCAGTATGCCCACAATACTCCAGGTAACTCTTCAGGCTACTGCATTTGGAATCCTTTAACTTCTTTTTCACATTATTACTTTATTTCTTTTGCCTCTGCTTGACCATTAGCACTTGGATGATACAGGGATGATGTAATCCTTTTAATCTTCAATCCCTCTAAGAATTTTGTGACTTTAGAGATTATAAATTGTGGCATGTTGTCACATGCAATATTTTTTGGTACTACGAATCGACAAATAATATGATCCCAAATTAAATCCACCACCCCGCATTCTCCAATCTTCTTGAAAGCACCTTATTCATCCCATTTAGAAAAATAATCAGTCAAAATTGAAAGAAATTTTTTATGATCTGGTCCTTGAGGCAAAGTTCCAATTATATACATTCATCATTTCATAAATGACCACGGTGACACAACTGAATGCAAAAATTTTGCCAACTGGTGTACCAACTGAGCGTAACATTAGCATTTATCACACGAACAAATGATTTAGTATTTTGCTACATTGGGGGAAATAGTAACCAACTCTCATTAACTTCTGCACCAATGAATCTGCTCCAGAATAATTGCCGCAAACTCCTTCATAAACTTCCCTCATTATATAATAAGCTTCTGCGAGACCTAAGCATCGAGCTAACAGACCCTAAAAAGATATCCGATACAGTCGTCTAACAAGAGGGAAGCCTTCATTCTGAGTGCCAGGGAGGCTTTAGAATTCTTAGGCAATTCGACATGTCTTAATGATCAATAAATTCATTTCTCCAATCCCAGACTAAGTTTGTTGAATTAACTTCACAATATCCATCCACATCCAGAACTGAATGTAGGAACTGCACAATCGAACCAGAATCAGTTCCATTTAACTCCGTTGATGAACTCAAGTTAGCTAGCGCATCAACCTCTATAATTTCCTCTGTTGGGATATAAATTAATGTCCACTCCCTGAACGAGGAAAGAAAAACTTGGACTTTGTTTAAATAGTGCTGCATACGCTCTTTTTTAGCGTAAATAATCCCATATATATTTGATTGACCACCGGCTGGGAATCATACTTTTACTTCAATCATCTCGGAGCCTAGTCCCTGAGCTAATTCAAGTCCTACAATTCAAGCCTCATACTCGGTTTCATCGTTAGTTAAAGGAACAGTTCGTATGACCTGTCTTAGGATTTCTCCAGAAGGAGAACTTAATTATATTCCCAAACTGGACTCTTTCACATCGGATGCACCATCCGTAAATAAGGTCTAAACACCGGACACAGTCCTTGACACCAAAACTGCTTCCTCTGTAGCTCAAGGCATCATTCCCGGACTGAAGTCAGCCATAATGTCGGCCAAAACTTGTGACTTGATCGCAGTCGGTGGTCTGTATTCAATATCAAACCCATTTTTTACTGCCTATTTAGCCATTCGACCTGATAAGTCAAGATTATGAAGAACGTTCCTCAGGGAGAAAATCATCACAATGGCTATTGGGTGCAATTAAAAGTATGACCTATGCTTTTGAGAGGCAACTACGAGAGACAGAACCAACTTTTTCAGGTGCGGATATCGAGTTTTCACACCTGACAACATTTTGCAAATGTAATATATAGGATATTACATACCTTCTTCTTCCTGGACCAGAACTATACTTACCGCAACTACTGATACTTCCAAGTACACTAACAGTTGGTTACCATCTTTTAGCTTGGACATCAAGGGTGAACTAGACAAGTACTTTCTTAGATCTCGCAATGATTGTTGGCATTCCGGTGTCCTAGCGAAATCATTTTTCTTTTTCAACAATGAAAACAACCGGTGGCACTTTTTAGAAGATCAAGATATGAACCTGCTAAGGGCTGCTAGTCTCCCATTAAATCTTTGCACCTCCTTTACATTGCTCAGATGATTAAGAATATATATTATGGCCTTGATCTTGTTTGGATAACTTCGATTCCATGTTGTGACACCAAAACACCGAGGAACGTTTCGGAACTAACTCAAAAAATACATTTCTTCGAGTTAAACTTCATGTTGTACTTTCTTAAAATGTCAAACATTTCTTTCAAATAACTCAAATGATTAAGAGACTTAACTAACATGCCATTAATATAAATTTTCATTGTTTCCAAATTTTAAGTTCAAACATCTTGTTAACGATCCTTTAATAAATGGCTCCAATATTTTTAAACAAAAAAGGCATCACATTATAACAATAAGTACCAAAGTTAGTGATAAATAATATTTTTTCATGATCAACCAGATGCATCCTTATTTAGTTATACCCGGAATATGCATCACGGAAAGTCATCAACTCATGCCCAGACGTGGCATCAATTATTTGATCAATGTTCGGCAATGGAAAAGAGTCTTTAGGGCAATCCTTATTCAAATATTTAAAATCAATACACATTTTAAATTTATTTGTCCTTTTGGTACTATCACTACATTAGCTAACCAATCCGGATATTCTACTTCTCGAATTGAACCAATATTAAGTAACCTAGTTACCCCTTCCTTGGGAAACCTGTTTCTGACCTCACCTATTGGTCGCTTTTTCTGCTTTATTGGGAAAAATTAGGGTCCAAACTTAACTTGTGAACTGCCACTTTTCATACTGAATGGGACCATGCAAAACAATTAACATTAGCTTTAAGAAATTTAATAATTTTGCATCTGTGTTCGGGGCTTAACCCTGTCCCCAAGTAAACCTTTCTTTCCGGGAACTCAATGAACACAATTACTTATTCAAGTTCCTTTGTGGTTGATTTTGTTGCATTTGTAGCTTTTGGTACCTGGAAAGATCTAGGTACCTGGTAAATATCTGGTGTTTCCTTCTCAACATTGTCTTCCCCCAAAGTAGCAATCGGAATTGAATTGAGAGTCGACACCGGAGTCTGTAATTGCTATTTATTGATTCAAACCGCCTTGCTGTTAGATAAAGTGACCGCATTCATTTCCTTAGCAGCAGGCTAGTAACCTCTAATCTACTTGACTCCATCCGGTGTTGAGAATTTGACAACTGGTGATAAGTTGACGGAACAACTTCTATATCGTAAATCCATGGCCTATCAAGTATCACATTGTACCCCATATATTCGTGAACAACTTTAAATAATGTTGATTTCATCACTCCTTCAGCATATGTAGGTAACACGATCTCTCCCTGAATCGTCACACTTGTTAAATTGAATCCATCCAAAACCTTTGTTATCAGAACAATATTATTGGTCAGCTTTGCTTGCTCTAGGACTCTTAGTTGAATGATATTGGCCAAACTACCTGGATCAATTAACACAGACTTAATTTTAAAATTTAAAAATATTACCAAAGCATCATTCTATGGTAACATGAGGCTATCTTTATCTTCCTCATTGAAAGTAATTTCATCAGCCTCTGGCACTTCGCAGATCCTCTTTCCATGAGTGACTGATATCTTTGTCTTCCTTGCAGCTAAAACTGTCAGACCATTTACTTCAACCCATCAAAATATCATGTTTATTGTGAGCCGAGGAGACCTTTCCAGTTTCACCAGTCCAGACACATCACGACCTTTTCCATAATTATTCTTTGCTCGGTCACTCACGAACTCCCTAAGATGTCCACTTTTAAGAAACACTGCCACCTCTTCACAAAGGTGCCTGCAATACCCAGTTCTATGACCAAGTGTACCATGAAATTCACACCATAAGCTTGAATCCCTCTGATTAGGGTCTGATCGAATTAGTTTCGGGAATCTTGCTTCCTTTATGTTCTTCATGAAAGAAACCAGCTCCACAAGGCTAATATTGAAACTGTAATCAGACAACTCGAGATAACTAGAGTCCCGGGATCCAGATGGCTCTTTATCATACAAACCTCTGCTACTTCATCCACGGTCAGTTCTCCTAGCCGGTCCAGGTCTTTCCAATGATCGATAACCTCTAATTTCACGTCCTTGCCTTGCCCGAGAATTTGATCTTTTATTTGACACATATGATTAGAAACGGCTCCTAGATGACCTTCGGTTTGTATCGAGGAAATATTTTTACCTTTCTAGGTTCTTATCATGGTTGCGAAGTTTGAATGATACCGTGAACTCAACTGATCATCTTCAATTCTAATTTTTGATTCATAACGATTATAGACATCAACCCATGTAGTTGGTTAAAATTCCAACAAGCTTTCCTTCAGCTGTCTTAAGGCATCAGAGCTTAAAGTATGAAGGACCTTAGTAAATGCTTCCATTGCCCATTCATCTAGTACCGCCGATAACAACATTCTCTCCTTCTAGAACCTGATTACGAAATCTCAAAGTAACTCTGAGTGTCCTTGAGCGATTCTGAAAATATTTTCTTCGAGCTTGAACTTTCCTTGCTCCAGCGTGAGCTTTAATGAAAGAATCTGCAAGCATTTCAAAAGAACCGATTGAATGTTCAGGTAAAAGTGAATACCATGTTAAATCCCCTTACGCAAGGTCTCTCTCAATTTCTTTAGCAAAACTAATTTGATCTCGTATGGAGCCAAATCGTTTCCCTTTACAACAGTGGTGTACGTTGTAATTTGCTCCTTGAATCTGATGTTCCATCATATTTTGGGATATCCGGTATCTTAAACCTCTTTGGAATCAACTTCTTAGACGCACTAGTTTTAAACGGAAACTGTATATACTTCTTTGAGTCCAGGCCCTTTAGGACTGGAGGTGCCCCTGAAATCAGATCCATCTGAGCATGAAATTCTTTAGTATTTTGATCTATTCGAGCATTTATCTCTTTCGTACACCTCATGAGATCAACCTTGAAAGGATCATCCGCGTCATTTTCATTTCTAGATCCATTGCCTACACTGCATGCTTGGTTATTGTCCGATCTAAACTCACCCCTTCAAATTACGCTACCGGTTCCTGGAATCGTTTGCATTATAGGTACACCAGGAGGGGCTCGAACTCCACCATATGAATTATTCAAAGTTGTCAATAATGCTCTGAAGCTCAGTCATTATCTGGTCTTATCTTGAGAGATAGCTTATAATTTTCCGTTATTGTGCTCTCAAAACTTTTACGGTACCAGCAACGGGCTCATTATCCAAATCATTAGGAGTTGGAATTCTTGCACGCCGAGTATTCTTTTCCACCTGGCTTGGATTTGATTCTCTCCCATCGTAATGAATTTCACTAGTGGAATTGTCTTGTTGCCACCCATTGCGTACATGATGAATATTGCCCATAGGCTCGTTGTTGTTGTCCACATCAACGTTGAGTAAATTGTTGACATCATTGTGTGACATAGCTATAGTATGCTTATTAAAATAGGAAAACTTTAAATCAAGTAAGTAAAAAATGATTCAAAATACCACCACGATTGTCTATGCCCCATGGTGGGTGTCAAACAGTTTATCCGTACAAAGTATAGTTGAATTTGTATACGTAGTTTATAGACACGTGGATTAAGATGATCTTATTAGTAAAATTACAAAGAATAAAGGAAACAAAACAAAAATAATTTCAGAAAGAATAAGCATGCATTTCAGATAGATTCCACTAGAATCAGGGTAACATGGACGCTTCAACAACAACCTTCTTGTATAAAATATGGAAATAAGAGAAAGAGAGATAGGTTTTTTAATTCTTGTTTTTTTGGTCCCCTATATTGAGTACAACATTGTAATTCATAGCTAAATCTGAGGAGATGCGATCCTGAAATCTCACTCTTAAAGATTAATAAAACCCATTCTTGATGGATATATGACGTTGGGAGTAAATGCTAATATTTTATGTAACGGCTGCCCCTTTAATGTTGCTCTCTCCAACCAGTGACTTGCATTCAATGTTACTTCTCCGATCTTTGAGTCCTCGAATTCGCATAATACTGGTCACATGACTATATCTGGTATTAGCTAACTGCTGACTTATCTTCTTCATGTCATTACTGCCACATGTCTTCTCAAGAGATGTAAATTTTACCCAATGGAGTATGTAAGGCATGAATAACATATGAAAGAAACAGCAAACACAAAAGAGTGAAGGAACAACCCGGAAGTATATATGCCACATAGAGTCATCCCCATATGAGTATAGCTCAGCCGGTGTATGTGTGTGTGTGTGTGTATATATATATATATATATATATACACACACACACACACATATAATAGTAATGTCCCCAACTGCAATGGTATATATGAAATAATAATAATAACGTCTCTGACTATAGTGGTATAGATATAATATAATAATGTCCCCGACTGCAGTGGTATATATTATTACATAAGAATAGCTATGAGGCTCATTACTCAATCCAATGACAAAATATTCAGAATGATGTAAGGTCATTAGCTTAGTGAACAACATTATGGATGTTAATTCCAATACATTTATCTTCAGAGCGAATCGAGACTCAACATATATACACTAAGGAATATCAACCAATAGTACAACGTCAAATATAAACATATGAACCTAGATGATATCATGAGTGGAGTATCTACGATGAGACATTTTATTAAGCTTTTCTTTATAAAAATTACCGTTACAGTGGATTCACACTGAAAGGGGTCAAAAGGGATAGCCATTACATACCTTGATTAGCATCCCTCCAGTAAATCACAACAAGAGCAGCTCCTACAAGTTTACTTTATACAAAACGACAATCATACTAGTGTCAAATAACCTGAAAATATAACAATGAACAACTAGTTTACCACCAAACCATTATGTGGTGTTTCTCTACACCCTTTATCCTCCCAAACTCCATAAGAATAGTAGCACAAGAAAAAACCCATTAACAACATGTAACAACCCATATAACAGTCTACTACAAGTTGAATAACTCAACCTCACAGCTTTCGATCACCGTTTCGTGAGTTCTTACTATTATGGAATGAATTTCTCTACCTTTCTAGCGGAAAAAGGGATGAAAGAGCTCAGTATACTTACTTTATTTGGTGAAGAGCTCAACTCCTAACTTGAGATTTTCAACTCTTAGGTTTTCCTCCAACTAGAACTTAAAAATAAATTAGGTTTTGAGGGAGCTTTTTGGAGAGAACTTTTATGGCTGCCTATGGGAGTGAATTTGGTAAAATAAAGTGAGAAAAAAAAAAGGATAATCAGCCCCTTTAAGGGGCCTCTTTGTCTGACCCTCTTGGCAAAACATTGTGGCCTTTCCTTTTAAGCAAGTATGTGATGCATCAACTTGTCACCTACTTGCTTAATAGGTGATAAATGTTTGGTTCTTATTATACTTTTAAACATGTGTCTCACCCTCTTTTAATAATTAATACATGTGTCATGTAGCTCAAACAAATAGGACGGGTAATCAAGTAGCTCAAGCAAATAGGACGGGTAAGCAAGTGGCTCATTTATTTGTCCAATTATTGCATTTTGTTTTTCAAGTCTCGTTCACCTTAACTATTATTTAATGCATATCTATACCTGGACCATTAACTTAGTCATACTCATGTTGAAAGGTACAGTATTACATCATCCCCCATTTGGATCATCGACCTCAACTTAGTCATACTCATGTTGAAAGGTACAGTATTACATCATCCCCCATTTGGATCATCGACCTCAACTTAGTCATACTCATGTTGAAAGGTACAGTATTACATCATCCCCCATTTGGATCATCGACCTCAACTTAGTCATACTCATGTTGAAAGGTACAGTATTACATCATCCCCCATTTGGATCATCGACCTCAACTTAGTCATACTCATGTTGAAAGGTACAGTATTACATCATCCCCCATTTGGATCATCGACCTCAACTTAGTCATACTCATGTTGAAAGGTACAGTATTACATCATCCCCCATTTGGATCATCGACCTCAACTTAGTCATACTCATGTTGAAAGGTACAGTATTACATCATCCCCCATTTGGATCATCCGTCCTTGAATGAGAGTTGTAGCTTAAAAATAGCCTTAATTCTGAGAATTTCTAAAACATTTGGTAGAGTTTTCTTTGTGTATAGGACTATCCAAACCTGCCAATCAAGCAGAAAATACAACAATACGCCTCACAGGGAGACACAATGCATCTTACTATATTAAACTAGATAACAATAACACCAGTCCTTGCGGGGCCATTCAACACCAATATACATATTACAAAAGGGGAACTCACCTCATTCACTCATAGTCCACACCCTGGCGGCACTGTAACATCTTAATTTCGATCGCTACCTGATCACATAATGAAAGATAAAGTCTACTAGCATATAACATAATCAAAGAGCATATGTAAAATAGTAGTTTTCGAGAACCTTCGGTTGAAAAAAGTAACGATATTTAAATCTCATTTCTTCCTCAGCTTCCTATGTCATCTCTTCGACTTTCCGATTCCTCCAAAGTACCTTTACCGAGGCTACTTCCTTGGGTCTCAGCTTCCGAAGCTAACGATCAAGAATGGCAATAGGAACTTCTTTGTAAGATAAATCCTTTGTGATCTGAACATCCTCAATTGGCACAACTCGAGAGGGGTCTCCTATACACTTTTGCAACATCGACACGTGGAAGACCGAATGAACTGATTCCAACTCTAGAGATAACCCAAGTTTGTATGCCACTTGCCATATCCACCGAATGATTCATACGATCTAATGTATCTTGGGCTAATCTTTCCCTTCTTGATGAAGCGAATGACGCCTTTCATAGGCGACATCTTTAGGAAAACCCAATCATCAATATAAAATTCCAAGTCCCTGCGCCGAACATCACAATACGATTTCTGGCGACTCTGAGCTGCCAACAATCGATCTTGTATTAACTTCATCTTCTCTACAGTTTGATGGACCAAATCGGACCCAAGTAACTCTATCTCCTCAACCTTATACTATCCTATCGGGGACCTAAAATTTTATATGGGGAAATGAGACCGTCACCGGTACCTCACTTGGCCGAGCATACCAGCCTAAAACCAGATAAACAGGACATACAAAACTTTTGGGGCCGACAAGGCCACAACATACAACTATCTAAAGATAGAAAAAGCCATAGCAACATCAATGGGTGGACAGTCCTATATACACACATACACACACACACATACATATATATATATATATATATATATATACATAAAATATAGTGCCTCGGCAAGAGTGTTGAGGAAAATAGATGACCTGCCTGACTTTCAGTATCATTCAATGTGTAAAAGCACAAAGCTAACTCATCTTATTTTGCAGATGACTTAATGTTATTCTATAAAGGCAATATAAAGTCTATACACAGAATGATGGAAGCTATCAATCATTTTAGTGTTGTCTCAGGTTTAGTGGCCAATTTGGACAAATCACATATTTCTTTAGGTGGGATAGAAGAGGATTTGATGAATGAAATTTTGGATACCACTAGTTTCTCCCTTGTCTCATTACCTATGAGGTATCTTGGACTCCCCCTATCTTAAAAGAAGTAGAGCAAAGTAGAATGTCATTAGTTAGTGGAGAATATTATAATGAGGATCAACACTGGATACTCAAAGCAACTTTCCTATGCTGGCAGATTGCAGGTCATAAATGTTATATTCTTTTCTGTGTATAACTTTTGGGGAGTTATTTTTATACTTCCTCAAAGTGGGTCTAAAGCAATTGATAGGAAGTGTAGAGACTACTTATGGGGTAGCACTAAAGAGCATAGGAAAATGTCTTTGGCTGCTTGGGAAAAAGTCTATCAACCAAAGAAATTTGGTGGACTTTATATCAAATGCTACAAACATGGAATGTGGTCTCTATAGGTAAGCTATTATGGCTATTGGTGACAAAAAAAGGATGCTCTATGGGTCAAATGTGTACATAGTATATATCTGAAGACGTGTAGGGACATATGGGCTCACAATCCACAGATGGATTGTAGCTGGTATTGGAAGAAGTTGAATGAGCTAAAGGAAAAAATGGCACATTGGTACACGGGCAACATTTATAAGTTGACTAGTAGTGGTGCTTACTCTGTTTCATGTAGCTACATTGCTATGGCTGAATTGAGTACAAGGTTGCGAGAAGCAGAACTGATTTGGAGTGGGCTTATGCTACCAAGGCAGCGTGTTATGTTATGGTTAGAAAATCAACAAAAACTGCTGACTAAGGAGAGATTGATGAAGTTGTATATCCCTGTCTCAGGAGATACTGTATGCTGTTTATGTGGGCAGGATGTTCTAGAGACACACCTGCATCTATTTGTAGAGTGCCAATGGATTACCAACTTAATAACTGATCTAGTTACTTAGTCTGGTATTCATATCCCTATAAAGAATGTATTTGAAACATTACAATGGATAAGGAGAAGGCATTGGAGACAGTTTCGAAAAGAAGTTGCAGCAGCTATTCTCGGAGCTATGATCTATTACACCTGGCAAGCCAGGAATTGGAGGATCTTTAGACAAATTTATTTAACCACGGAGTTCTGTGGTAATCAAATTAAGAAGGAAATGCAGGAAAGGATCAACACACGAGCAGGTTCAAGGAAGGCAAGAAACTGTCAAATGTTAGTTAATCGATTTTGTAGTTAGGGCAAATGTATAGTAGACTGTTGGTGTTTTTTTTTGGGGGGTCTAGTATTACTAATTGACGTATACTAGATGCCTTTAGTATGTACAAACTTTTGGTTGCTATAGTAATATTTACAGATTATTGCCAAAATATATATATATAAAATACGTATATATGAGCTGACTTTTAGCACTACTCAAGCGCTTTAGCGAATGTGCTGACTTTTAGCATTACCCAAACTTAATTATGAGTTGCCATTAAGTTGAAACATCAATATATATATATATATATATATAGAGAGAGAGAGAGAGAGAGAGAGAGAGAGAGTCAGACCTCTCTATAGCGAATCTCTATATAACACCCATTCACTATAAAAGCCAAGTTTTCTTTAGAACAAATTTTTTAAGTTATATTTTATCTCTCTATAACAGCTTTTTACCTATAGTAGCAACAACAATATTTATAGCAGAACGCTTTTTATAAAATTATCCCTCTATAATAGCTATATAAAATCTTTAAGATTACTAATAAAAATTCTAAAAATATGCACACAATCTTTTCCATTGAACAAAGTTTCTATCTCGCATAAGACATAAGATTTGAAGATATGCACATGATATATTTTTCATTAGATACTTTTTTGCTGAAAATTTAGACACGAATCTCCGGCAATTCAAGTATTATATCGGTAGTAAGAGAGTGAAATCTACGAAACAGCTACAACTATAAAATTCTTCTATCAATCTTGAAAGAATTTATTTTCCTAGTAGCTTTAAAATGTGTCTCTTAGAGTTTAAATCTTTGTATGCTTAGTTATAAATTTATTAATAATGTATTAGCTTTCTTCAATATATACCTAGTGAAATATGCATATCTTCTGAGATTTTAAATTTGAAGAATTTTCTTATCTTTTATATGTAACATTAGAAAAAGAAAAATAATTAATTTTTAGATAATTTTTATCTATAACATCCAAAAAGTATTTAAATATCAAATGTTGTTATATGTGTATAACGGTCATTCGCTATAAAAGCCAAAAATTATAGGAACAAACGAGGTTGTTATAGAGAGCTTTGGTTGTGTATATATATGACCAAACATGACTTTTCAACAAAATGGATATAGTTTAAATCGTGAGGGAGCTTAGTGATACTAATGGATTATCCGTCCTTGTGTATATTACTTAACTTATTACTGCTTAATACGAACAATTCAAATATTTCGTGGTTAAAATTGAAGGGGTAATATCTCATTAAACTTATATTATTTATTCATAATGAGTTGGATTTGTTCGATTGAAGAAAATTGAATAACACTATTGTTGGTTTGGTTGAGCTTGAAAATATTTTATTGAAGAAGACAATAACTTTTGAAGGTTTGACCTGCTGACAATTATGACACTGAGCAATGAATTCCGCAATATTTTTCTTCATATCATTCCAACAATAATAACGTGTAATTAATATGTATATTGGTATTGAATGGCCCTGTGTGGCCAGGTGTTATTGTTATCTAGTTCAATGTAGTGAGATGCATTATGTATCCCTGTGAGGTGTGTTGTATTTTTTGGCTGATTGGTAGATGGATAGTCCTATCCACAAAGGAAACTCTGCCAATCTTTTTGAAAATTCTCATAATTAAGGCTATTTTTTTTAAGTTATAACTCTCATTCGAGGACACATGATTCAAAGGGGGAGGGGAATGATGTAATATCCCGTACCTTTCAACATGTATATGTCTAAGTTGAGATCGGCAAATGTGCTTGAACGTGAGAGAAATAATCCGTAATGAAGCCTAAAGGTCCAGGTATAGATATGAATTAAATAAAAGTTAAGGTGAACGGGACATGAAAAACAAATGGGATAATTGGACAAACAATGAGCTACTTGCTTACCAGTCCTACTTGCTTGAGCTACTTGCTTACCTGTCCCACTTGTTTGAGCTCTTTGACACATGTCTTAATTATTAAACGACGGCAAGATACGTGTTTAAAAATGAAATAAGAATCAACATGTATCACCTATTAAGCAAGTATGTGACAAGTAGGTGCATCACCTACTTGCTTAAAAGGAAAGGCCACAATTTTTGACCAAGAGGGTAAGCTAAATGAGCCCCTTAAAGGGGCTGATTATCCTATTTTTTATCTCACTTTTTTTTTTTTTTTATCAAATTCACTCCCAAAGACAACCATAAAATCTCTCTCCAAAAAGTTCTCCCACACCCTAAGTTATTTTCTCTTATTTTCAAGTTCTAGTTGGAGGAAAACCTAAGAGTTGAAGAACCCCAAATTAAGAGCTCACTCACAAAATAAGGTAAGTATAATTCCCTCTTTCATCCCTTTATTGTGTTGAAAAGGTAGAAAAATTTGTTCTATAATAGTAAGAATTCACGGAAGGATGATCGGAAGCCGTGAGTCCGAGTTGTTCAACTTGTAGAGGGCTGTTTTGAACTATTTTGTTGGCTACTTTGTGTTGTTATTGGGTTTATCTTGTGTTACTATTTACATGAAGTTTGGGAGGAAAAGGGGCGTGGAGAAACACCACATAATGATGGGGTAGTGAGCTAGTCATTTTTCATTATATTTTCATGTTGTTTGACACTAGTATGGTTATTGTTTTGTGTAGAGTAAACTTGTAGGAGTTGCTCTGGTTGTGATTTAATTATTGGAGTGCTGCTAATCAAGGTATGTAATGTCTATCTCTTTTGACCCCTTTCGGCATGAATTCGCCTTAATAATAATTTTTCTAAAGAAAAGCTTAATGAAACATCTCGTCGTAGATACTCGACTCATGATATCATCTAGGTTCATATGTTTACCTTTGACGTTATTCTATAGGTTGATGTTCCTTAGTATGTATAACAGCTTTTTACCTAGAACAACGTCAAAATATGGTTGTTGCTACTATAGCTAAAAAGCTGTTATAGAGAGATAAAATATAACTTAAAAAATTTGTTCTAAGGAAAACTTGGCTTTTATAGTGAACGGGTGTTATATAGAGATTCACTATAGAGAGGTCTGACTCTCTCTCTCTCTATATATATATATATATATATGGCAACTCATAATTAAGTTTGGGTAATGCTAAAAGTCAGCACATTCGCTAATGCGCTTGAGTAGTGCGAAAAGTCAGCTCATATATACGTATTATATATATATATATATATATATATATATATATATATATATATTTT
>AWOL01S0038226.1:9014-23199 GCA_000715115.1 Nicotiana otophora
TGATAGAATTCGAGGGTCCACCAAACTATATAAAGAACCAGGTTCTCTATTAGTTTCCACAGATTACACGAATACAGCAGAAAGTAAATGACACTGAGAGTTTTTACGTGGAAAATTTTCAGTTCAACGGGATTAAAAACCACGACCTACCCTTGTAGGATTTCAACTTCACTACTGAGCAACTTTCAGATTAAAACCTATGCAGCCTAGGAATTAACCTCTTAATCCCTCACTAACTTGTAACATACTATTACAAGCCACTTTGTAATAATTCTATTACAAAGACTTTACAACTTGACTAACTCTAGCCAAGACACAAACACAAGGGTTTATGATTTACAAAGGGTTTTCTACGGAATGCTTCGAAACAAGTTAAGTAGGAATTACAATTGAAGAACTATTACAAAGTTACAAATCAACGAAGGACATACAATAACTTAATATGGGGAACTGATCTGTAGTAGTGTTGTTCTTTGTTCTTGATGTACTTGAGAATCATTTTCTTGATGATCAATCACAGTAAGTGGCTTGAGTAAATTCTCTGAGTGTTCAAATGATTTGTTTTACCTTCCTTGATGTTAATAATGCATTTGTGACATCACTAGGATGATGTAAGCAATGTAGGTAAAAGACACTCCCCATAAAGTTAACTGTTGCACTGTCTCTGCACTGTAGCGTGTGCAGGCAACAACTTTACAGCTGGGGCAGTTGACTTGTGCAGTTTTCTCAGAAAACGATAGCTATTTGTTCCCTCTGTTGTTCCTTTGACTCTGAAAAGTTTAACCATATCCCAAGCTGGAATCTTTTGAACTTAAGGTCTTGAGAATGTGTCACAGGTTCCTTATCTGGTTCTTGATAGTAAGTTTGTTAGATCATCAAAATATAACAGGGATATACATATAGCCTATCAATTTTCCCCTTTTTGATGATGACAAACTTATAATTCAAGTTCCCCCTAAGAACCAGCATTTCCTGAATTCCCAATCATGTTCCCCCTGAATTATTTTTTCCCCTTTTGGCATCATAAAAAGATTAATAACAGGCTTATAGAAAAAAGAAGTCTAGCTTGAGTTAACTCATGCAACTTGTGTGCATACAACATGACTAAAAATAGCATATAAAGACAACGCATATACAGCAAAAAGGGAAAAGCTTCCATTAACAATTTGGATTTCAAAACAGGGAGCAAAGTCAATGTTACTTACAACCATCCACAATTTAGAACAACAAAAAATAAATACCACAAACATCATAAAAATAAAACTAATCATAGGAAACCAATACTTAAGACTTGACACTGAGGGGACACTATTTAGGGAGCACTGGAAGGAGAGGGCTTAGATACAGAGGCAAGGGTTTGGAGGACGAGATCCATTCGAGAATTCGCCGACATTTGCTCATTGAGCAGTTTCTCTTTCAGGTCCCCCACCTATTTCTTGAGCTCAGCATTCTCCTTGGTCAGACGGGCAACCTCTTCACTTTGAGAGATACTGGAACCAGGTGCCTCCTGAAGCTGACTCAACTGACTCTCAAGAATAGCATTCCTTGCTTTCAACTGCCTTATCTCACCAGTAGCACTATTCTGAGCGTTGATCAACTGAGAAATGGAAGAAGTGCTTCCAACTCCTCCAGCCCTATCAATGCACTCACATTCTTCCACAGTGGACTTGGAGAAAGTTTGATTCTTAGTGCTCACTTTATCTTATCCCAAAGGAACCTTGAATTACTCAAAGACCTTGGTGAGAAGGAACCCATAAGGCAGCCCATGATTACCATCTTTAAAATCTGCCACTTTCTGCATGTGCTCTATCATGATCCCAGGAAGGTTGATGGTAGTGAAGTTGTACAGTGCTTCCATGAGGAACAGGTCTACACGAGAAGTGATAGATATTCTCTCATCACGAGGGATCAAGACCTTGTTCACCATCTCAAATAGCAGTTGGTACACTGGAAGGAGGGCCTTCTTCTGTACCCGTTCCCTTTGCTGAACTGCTCTGTCCTTCAGGATGGTGTTTCTGAAATTTTGAGAACAAGATCCTTGAACACTAGACAGCCCTTCAGCAGGCACACCTAGAATATATCCCAACAAAGCAGAGTCCATTACCATATTAACTCCATTCACCAGGACGGAGATGTGATCATCCTTAACTTTGAAGAGGCCGGCATAGAAACTTTGAACTTCCTCCTCATACACCTTTGGAGCATCACTCGTGAACAAATGTGTCCACTGTTAAAACTCACAAATTTCAACCAGCTGTCTCATACTAGCCTCCTACAAAATGTCAGGGGCAAATGTGCAGCCCGATAGCATCTTTTGATTCCTCAACTTCTCTTTCCCAGCACTCCTTGGATCACCAACTTTGGCCTTCTTTGAGGAACCAGGTTCCTCATCATTATCAACTTTTCTGTTAGAAGACTTGCGAACATTCTTTCATTTTTATCAGACTTCACAGACTTTTCACCCAATTCTTCCATCACCCTGGTAGCAGACTCTTCTACCAACTTATCACTAGATTCTTTCACCACATTTTCACTAGCGACAACATCATCAGACTTGTTAAGTTTTTCAACAGACACAGAAGATCCCCTTTTAGGCTTGGGAGACCATGCTTCTGTGAGCGCTGTCTAGTCAAGGAATGAGGTTCCTCTTCTACTTCATCATCCACATTCACAACTAGCATTGTCTTCTCGCTCACAACTTTCCCATCTTTTCCCTAATTTTCTTCTCCTTGACTTAGATTTGTTGTTCTTAAGCGTAGATTCAAGAGCCTCCTTCCTTTGCAACCTTGTAGTAGGTCGCTTAGGAGTAGACTCTGGAGCAACCATTGGCCTACGCCTAGTCAAGCTAGCAATTGGCATATCATCAGAATCCTCTTCACTTTCCCAACTACTTCTTCAGAATCAGATCTCATCTCAGGCATGACCACAGACAAAGGCTCAGCATCAAAATGAGGGGAGGGAGCAGGATCAATACTGACCTAGGGCTTTTGAGAGGACCTCTAAGTTGGATCCTTTGAGGAGGGATCAGGTCCCTCATTTGGGACCCTAGTAGTATTTTCATGTGCTGATTGTTCAACAGGCACAAGCTCTCTACCCTCTACCACAGTCTTAGACTCTTCCCCCTAAGCTTCAGACCCATCCGCACTTCCTTCTATAACAACCCCTTCATTAGATATAGATGGCATGTTCTCTATTACTTCTTTCTCTTGTAACTCCATTAAAATTGCAGAAGAAGAAGAAGAAGTTGTACCTGTAGGCTCAAAATTGGGAACTGAAGAATTCTCAGAACCAGCAGTTAGATTTAAATTTGAGCCTTCATCTAAAGTAAGACTAGAGATTTCCTAATTCTCTTCTTCATCAACAGGACCCTTTTTACCCAGTTTTTCTGGCGAGGTAGGAGGAGAGCTTGTAACCACAAATCTTTTAGGAGTTGAGATTTTGCGACTCCTATGAGAATCAGAACTCGATTGGATAGGAAATGAGATGGAGTGTGGGGGTGACTCTGCCCTAAGGTTTTGACTAGTGGTGGTGTTGAGGGAGGAGTCTAATATCGGTGTTTGAATGGCTGAGGACGCAATGGGGGTATCACTTGGACCACTTGAGGTTTCATGATTTTCAGCCATGGAGAGAAGTGATGAGTTGAGGAGAAGTGATTTTCAGCCATGGAGAGAAAGAGGAAGTAAAATTTTAACGTTTGATGTGAGGAGTTGTGACAGTGATGGATGTATTTAAGATTAATGAGGGATCGGTTAGGAAAAGGTGGCAGTTTTGGGAGTCAGGTCGATTTATAAAGAGTGAGACATTTGGGTTTAAAAGACACAAAGATAAGAAGCTGACACACTGATGACGTGGTACTTGTTTTAACCGTTCAAAAGTTTGTATGAGAGAATAGAGAAACTACTGACCTGTGTCAGGAGAACCAGGTTCCCTGACTAATCTTGAATCTGTAAGCTTTGCCCTTTTTACCCGCGCGTACTGCATCAACTGCCTATTTGCTCTGTAATCATCATGCGTGTCTACTTGTAACGGTATAGAGATGAGTTAGACTTTTCCAGAAAACACCTTTTAGCTAATTTTACCTGAACATTTCTTTCATAGCCAATCATCGAGGGACCAGGTTCTTAGTTGGGTTTATCAACCCCAGTGCCATACGATTTCTTTCAAAATGTTTGCTACTTAAGGCCTTGGTAAATGTGTCTGCAATCTGATCTTTTGTGCTGTAGAATTTCATGCAAATGAGCCCCTTTTCAACATTGTCTATGAGGAAGTGGTGACGCACAATGTGCTTGGTTCTCTTATGTTGGAATGGATTTTAGGCCATATTGAGTACACTTGTATTGTCGCATAGGAGAGGCACACAATTTGAGAACACTCAAAAGTCTTCCAGTTGTTGCTTGATCCACAACAATTGAGCACAGCAAGAAGTAGCTACTACATATTCTGCTTCTGCAGTTGAGAGTTCCACTGAGTTTTGCTTCCTTGTACCCCATGAGATTAGGCAAGAACCTAGGAAATGTGCCATTCCAGACATGCTTTTCCTATCCACCAGATATCCTGCATAATCAGCGTCAACATGCCCAATAAGATCAAATCGGTCACCTGAGGGATAGTAGAGAACTAGGTCCTGCGTTCCTTTGAGATATATCAATATTCTCTTGGCAGCCTTCATATGAGATTCCTTTAGATTGGATTGAAACCTTGCACAGAGGCCCACACTGAACACAATGTCTGGTCTGCTTGCAGTGAGATACAAGAGTGACCCTATGATCCCTCTATACATGGTCTGATTTACAGGAGAACCAGGTTCATCCATGTCTAGATAAGTAGTTGTGGCAATATGAGTGTCAATAACTTTTGATGTTTACATGTCAAACCTTTTTAGCAGCTCCTTGATGTACTTCTTCTGACTTATCATTGTTCCCTTTTGAGATTGCTTCACTTGAAGTCCCAGGAAGAAATTTAGTTCTCCCATCATACTCATCTAAAAATCACTTCCCATGAGTTTTGCAAAATCTTCACAAAGAGAGCCAGTTGTGGCTCCAAAAATGATATCATCAACATATACCTGAACAATGAGCAGGTTCCTCCCTCTTTTCTTCAGAAAAAGAGTGTTGTAAATTTTCCCTCTTGTAAAGCCATTTTCTAGAAGAAATTTTGATAACCTTTCATACCAAGCCCGTGGAGCCTGCTTTAGCCCATACAATGCCTTGTCCAGCTTGAGTACTTGCTCAGGATGCTCGTGACACTCAAATCCAGGAGGCTGCTTGACATAAACTTCTTCTTTCAGGTAGCCATTTAGAAATGTACTTTTGACATCTATTTAGAATAATGTGAACTCCATATGAGATGCAAAGACAATAAGAATTCTAATAGCTTCTATTCGAGCAACTGGAGAAAATGTTTCATCATAATCAATCCCTTCTTCTTGATTGTATTCTTGAACTACAAGCCTTGCCTTGTTTCTTGTAGTATTTCCAAACTCATCAAGTTTGTTCCTGAATACCCACCTGGTCCCTATGATAGTTCGATCTGCAGGTCGAGGAACCAGGTGTCATACCTTGTTTCTTTCAAATTGATGCAACTCCTCTTGAATGGCTGTGATCCAGTCTGCATCTTTCAATGTTTCTTTTATATTTTTGGGATCTATTTGGGAAAGAAAGGCTAAAAAGGCAAGTGAGTTTCTTGCTTTTGATCAGGTTTGAACTCCTGAGTCAAGAGGGGTGATTATGTTGTCAAGAGGATGTGAGCTTTTGTGCTTCCAATTTGGTACCTGAATCTCATTGGCAGAAGACCCAAGTATGTCTGACTGAGGTTCTTGGGCGCTTCTTACTTCAGCAAGTGGAGTACCTTGGACTGCATCTACAACTCTATTTTCAGCTTCAGTTGGTGTGATCAGGGGACCAAGTTCCTCTCCAATAGATGGAGGTGTACTCACATCATCTTCACTGGATTCCTTTACATGATTCATCATGTCTTCTTTTCCATTTACTATGTCAATAATTTATCCTGGAACAGATAAAGTTCTCCATCTTGATTAGCATGTCTGTCCTTCTCACAGGAGAGGTGGGATTCATCAAAGATCACATATATACTTTTCTCAACACATTGAGTCCTTTTGTTGTATACTTTGTAAGCTTTGCTTTGAGATGAGTATCCCAGAAAGATTCCTTCATCACTTTTGGTATCGGATTTTCCAAGAGTTTCCTTTCCATTGTTGAGGACAATACATTTACACCCAAAAGTCCTTAGATGTGTTAGCTTGGGCTTTCCCAAAAATTCTTTGCAATCCTACCGTCAAACAACATTGTCCTTGCCATGTCTTCAAGAGTTCTATTCTTCCTCTCCACAACACCATTTTGTTGAGGTGTTCGTGGAGCTGAAAAATTGTGAGTGATACCATTTTCAGTACAGAACTCATCAAATTTGGCATTGACGAACTCTGTCCCATGATCAAACCTGATGCAAGCTATATTATTACCCATATTCACTTGAATCTTTTTGACGAAGGCAACAAACACTTCAAAGGTTTCATCCTTGGTTATGAGAAACATAGTCCAGGTGAATCTAGAGTAATCGTCAACTATAACAAAGATATATTTCTTTCCTCCCCTTCTTGCTACCCTCATGGGTCCACATAAATCCATGTGAAAAAGATCAAGTGGCCTTGAGGTACTGACTTCCCTTTTGGGCTTGAATGAGGATCTGACTTGCTTTCCTTTTACATATGCATCACACACTTTGTGATCCTTGAAACTTGACTTTGGCAAACTAAGAACCAGGTCCTTCCTGACCAATTTGTTCAGCAATGTGAAGCTTGCATGACCCAGCCTCCTATGTCATAATTCAACATCATCATCAACAACACTTAGACAACTGAGATCACCATTTTGCAGAGACTCAAAATCAACAACATAGATATTTTTGTATCTTTTTGCTACTAGCACCACCTCACCAGTCACTAGGTTTGTGACTGTACATATTTTTGACACAAATTCCACCTTGTTTCCCTTGTCACAAATCTGGGAAATACTTAGAAGCTGTACTTCAACCCGTTCAGGTAGTACACATTTTTGATTGAGTGTGAGAGAGACTTCCCAATCCTTTCAACTCCCAGAATGTATCCTTTCTTGCCATTTCCAAAGAATACACTCCCTCCTTGCATGGCCTTAAGTGAAAGGAAATTATTTGTACTTCTAGTCATATGCTTTGAGCAGCCACTATCCATGTACCATTGTAGGCTGCTTCCTTTCCCTGTTTCCTGCGCAAGAAAATCAGGAGTTAGACTTAGGAACCCAAACGAGTTTGGGTCCCTTGTAATGAGGAAAAGGGTGAATGAGGGATCTTATGGTCCAATAAGGCATTATTCGTTTTTTATATGAGGGACCAGATTCTCTACCAGTAGTTACCTTTTCAGCAAAAAATTTATTTTTCTACTATGACTGAAATCTGGCCATACAATTTTCTTTAAAGTGCCTAGTGTTACCGCAGTGAGTGCAAAGCCAATTGTCAGGTACAATAACGTACTTGCTATGAGGGTTGTAGGGAATATTTTCCCTTTGAAACCCAATCCCCTGCATGTTTCCCCCATTATTGGTGTACATGGCAGTGATAGCATCAGAAGACCAGGTCCACTTGAGTGATTTTTCAAGATCACTCTTCACTCTACCTAGTTCTTCCTAAAGTTGTTTGTTTTTCTCAAGCTCAGCATAGACTAGACTTCATTGAATTTAACTCACTTTCAAGCTTAATGTGTGCCTCACTTGCAACTTCTTTTCTCTTTTGAGAATTTTCAGGCCTACTCTCCATTTTATGTTCCCCAATTGTTTCTTTCAAGTCCACTACTACCACTAATAGGTCATTTCTCTCATGCTCAATGTTAGAAACTCTCTCAGCTAAGACTTCTTTTTTACTTTCTTACACACTCAAATGTCTCTTTTAGGTCTACCACAATGACCATTAGATCATCTCTTTCATGTTCTGTATTTGCAATTTTTTCATCTAAGGCATCCTTCTCTTTCTTCAGGTTCTCAATTGTTTCCTTTAAATCAACAACAACGACTACTAAGTCATATCTGGTTTGTTCTGCTTCTCCTAACTCCACAGTTAAAGCATCTTTATCCTTTATAAGACTGTGATAAGCATCAATTAACACATTTGCCAAAGATATGAGTTTTTTTAGGAGAATAAGATTTCAGATTTCTCTGAACATCCAGAAAATTTACCTCATCATTGTCGTCATCTTCATCATCATCAGACTGAGCCATCAAGGCAAAGATTGAGTCATACTCAGTTGCTTCACTTTCCACTTCCATCATTGAACTATCACCATGATCATTTTCTTCTTCAGATTCACTGGAGGAGTCTCCCCATGCAGCAAGAGCTTGCTTTACAACATTGTCAACGACATTCTTTCTCTTGAAGCGTTTATCAAGAAACGGGTTTCTCTTGGCTGCTTTGTCAAAGTTATTTTTGTACTGATCTTGCTTTAGGAGAGGNTAAGCGTGTATCAGGAACCGGGTTCCTCTTGGCCGCTTTATCAAAGTTATTTTTGTACTGATCTTACTTTAAGAGAGGAAAATCCTTGATGAAGTGTCCTGGCTTGCCACATTTATGACAGAGGTCATAATTTTATGGCTTTCTAGAACTTTCCCTTTTTGGAATGCTTCCATTCTTACGAACCATCTTCTCGAATCTTCTTGTCAAGTAAGCCATATCACCATCCTCACCACTTGAATCATTGCTGTGTATCTTGAGGACCGGGTTCTTCTCCCTTTTGGGTTCTCTTCTTTCATTGTCCTTCTTATTTTTCATTTCATATGTTTTTCGATTGCCGATAAGCTCATCAATGATTAGCTTCTGCAAGTCCTTCGCCTCTGTAATAGCGTTCACTTTGCTTTCCCAAGAACTTGGCAGCACACTAAGGATTTTTCTGACAAGCTTGTTTCTTGGAATAATTTTACCAAGAGAGTGAAGCTCATTAATGATAGAGGTGAATCGAGTATGCATATCTTGGATGGATTCATCATCTTTCATCCTGAAGAGCTCGTATTCAGTTGTGAGGATGTCGATCTTGGATTGCTTAACATGTGTTGTTCCTTCGCGAGCTGTCTGAAGGGCTTCCCAGATTTCCTTGGCTGACTGACATGCTGATATCCTGTTGTATTCATCAGGACCAATTCTACAAACAAGAATTTTCTTCGCACGAAAATTCTTTTCTACGGCCTTTCGATCAGCGTCATTGAATTCCTTCCTCGTCTTGGGAATGGCTATAGCTGGGGCGCCAAGATTCTTGGTAGGAACAAAGGGTCCATCACAGATAACATCCCACAGCTCTGAATCTTCAGTCATGATGAAGTCGTGCATCCTAGTCTTCCACCATCCATAATACTATTCGTTGAACCTAGGTGGTCTGTAAGTAGACTGGCCTTCTTCCACCATCCTCATGGCAGAGCGGCCATGAGGATCCTTTCTAGGTGTTAATTAGCCCGATAGAACGAACTCGCTCTGATACCAATTGATAGAATTCGAGGGTCCACCAAACTATATAGAGAACCAGGTTCTCTATTAGTTTTCACAGATTACACGAACACAACAGAAAGTAAATAACACTGAGAGTTTTTACGTGGAAAATTTCCATCTCAACGGGATTAAAAACCTCGACCTACCCTTGTAGGATTTCAACTTCACTAATGAGCAACTTTCAGATTACAACCTATGCAACCTAAGAATTAACCTCTTAATCCCTCACTAACTTGTAAAGTACTATTGCAAGCCACTTTATAATAACTCTATTACAAAGACTTTACAACTCAACTAACTCTAGCCAAGACACAAACACAAGGGTTTATGATTTACAAAGGGTTTCCTACGGAATACTTCTAAACAAGCTAAGTAGGAATTACAATTGAAGAACTATTACAAAGTTACAACTCAACTAAGGACATACAATAACTTAATATGGGGAACTGGTCCGTAGTAGTGTTGTTCTTTGTTCTTGATGCAATTGAGAATCGTTTTCTTGATGATCAATCACAGTAAGTGGCTTGAGTAATTTCTCTGAGTGTTCAAGTAATTTGTTTTACCTTCCTTAATGTTAATAATGCATTTGTAACATCTCTAGAATGATGTAAGCAAGGTAGGTAAAAGACACTCTCCATAAAATTGACTGTTGTACTGTTTCTGTACTGTAGCCTGTGCAGGCAACAACTTTACAGCTGGGGCAGTTGACTTGTGCAGTTTCCTCAGGAAACGGTAGCTATCTATTTCCTCTGTTGTTCCTTTGACTCTGAAGAGTTGAACCATATCCCAAGCTGGAATCTTTTGATCTTAAGGTCTTGAGAATGTGTAACAGGTTCCTTATCTGGTTCTTGATAGTAAGTTTGTTAGATCATCAAAACATAACAGGGATATACATATAGCCTATCACTAAGAAATCCTTAAATGTCTGATTTCTAACTTTGCTAATTTATGCGATTGCCTTCTTTCTTTCAAGATTAATTAGTAAAATATATATGATAAAAAAAATTATTCTTACCAAAAACACTAAAAATCTTCAGAAACTTCTACGATAGTTTGAACATTTATCAGCTTGAAGTGAGCAGTTCAAACTCCTAAATTTTTGTATAAAGTATGAACGTGTATGAGTTCAAACTTCACTAATTGTTCCTTGAGGTTGAGTTCAAATACTTTTTGTTTCCACAATTTTAGGTTTCAGGTCCCACTTCCCACCTTTAAATATTGCTCAACAAAGTACTCTAGACACACAATAGCTAAAGTGATGATTTGTTCGCTGGAGGCTAGTTTTGCCGCTTGTGAAGAGCAGAGGCGGAGCTAGAGAACCGAGACGGATTCGGCCGAACCAGTGGTTTTGGTTCGAATGTTTATCTTAAAATTTTTTTTGAATATATATAAATTATTAATTTAGAACTTATTAACTTAAACCGATTAAAATTTCGAATCCATTAACTTGAAATTCTGTCTCCGTTTCTACTGAAGACATGGTGTGCTCCTATTCCTCAATTTCCGACAAGAAAATGCTTTTGATTGTGAAAGTTTAAACTTCATAAATTCATGGGTGTCAAGGGGCCGGGCTGGGCTAGTGGAAAAGGAGACCGACCGGTCTCTGTACTGGTCCCGTTACCGTTTACAGGTTTCATGCTTCGCCGGTGAAAATTTGAACCGAAGGCTAAGGGGCCGGGCCGGGCCGGTTTTATTTATTATTATTTTTTTAATGTATTTTGTATAACTATCGTAATTTATATTAAGATAAAGTAAAAATCTAAAACATAAAAACAATCTTATGAAAAGAGTGTTTGAATATGTTTAAAAAGCTTTAAAAGCCTTATATTTGGAATTTTGAAAAAAAAACTTCAAAGGCTTTAAAAGCCTTATATATAAATATTTCATTATGAATTTAAGATAATACGATGAATATGGAAAAAGAATTAACTTATAATTTACAAGTTCTTTTTTTAATTCAAACTTGCAAATTAAAGTTTACATTTTACAACAACTAAATTAAAGAAAAAAGAGTAAATTCAAATTTGAATTATTAAATATAAATCAAGAACTTCAAAGGTTTTGCATTGCCTTAGTAAGTTCTTCATAATCAATATCAACTTCTTGGCCATCTTCTGGAGTGAAATTCAGATGGGTTACCACGTGTTAATATATCTCCAGGTTTCTCGTCTTCTGGTTTATCAACATCTTCACATTCTTGATTTCTTCGTTCCGATCTAAAAAATCTCTGAGACATACTAAAACTTCCAAACTATTGCTTCCCAATGAGTGATGGGTGTCTCCTAGTTATTGTCTTTCTTGACTAAATGCACTATCTGATGCAACAATTGAAATTGACACATTTAGCACGTCCCGAGCCATAGCGGAAAGAACATAAAATTACTTTTCATTCTCATGCTACCATGCCAACAATGAAAATTCCTTTGTATGAGGCTCTGTTTGCTTTTGCAAGTAGAATTGAAGTTCATCAATGTTCCTGCTACTGGTTTGCGTGGAAGGAAATGTAGACCAAATATTAAAATCATCAAGGCCTTCATCTTCATGCATAGTAGCAGATGTAGTAGAAGTAGTACAATAAATAGCAGGATTAACATTGCCTACATTAATAGCAATATCATCAATTATATTTGCATAATAATTATATAGCTTGTTCATACAATAATATATATATGGGGTTTCAGTTGGTCCAATCTCCATATAAGTATATAAAGCATTGATTAATTGGTGAAAATTAAACATCTTAATAAAAAGATTTAAAACAACACCAATTAAGTAAATAGGAGGAATTGAAAAGAAATATTTTTTGAATTTTGCTTGCATTGTTTCAACAACATCTTTATATTTTTTCTTCTTCTTAAATTCAGAAAGTAGAAAAGAAATTTCAGCTATATGTACTAAAGCCATAGTAACAATAGGGTAATATGCTCCAGAAAACTCAACAGTAGCTGTACAAAATTTATGTAAAAATTTAACAATATCATTAATGGCCTCCCAAGTATTAGCTGTTAACATACAGTTTGGATCAGTACAATGAACATTAACAACTTCAGTTATCGGCAATCTATATTTGTATCAACATTTTTAAAATAAGTATGTATAATTCCATCTAGTAACAATTTCATCTGGCATGAATTTGGGGTTAAGGTTATGTTCGGAACACTTAGTCTTAAATTCTCTAATTCTAGATTGTCTATTATTTCCTTGAATAATACCAACTGCTCTTCTAACATGAGTAATCTCAGTCGAAAATAAATCAAGGCCACTCTTAACAATTATAAACATGACATGCACACCTAACATGAAAATTTTTGTCAAGTGGTGACTTCAAATGCAGTCTTAATATTAAAATAGCGAAATTATTGTTAGAAGCATTATTAAAAGACATATACAATACTCTTTTATTACGATTGTAAAATGCAACAACTTCGCAAATAGTAGTACTTATAAAAATAACAGTATGACTTTGATCTTCATCATGTTTAAAAGCGATAATACATTTTTGCAAACAATAATTATCATCTATCCAATGACATGTGATTGTCAAATAATTATTTCCATTACTAACAACATGACCAATATCATAAATTAGAGAAACTCTACAAGGAGGATGGTCAAACAAATAACGTATGTATGTCTGATATTATCCATGAAGTCTAAAGATATCAGATCTACAAGTACTTCTAGGGATACCTTTAAATAAAGGATTATAAATCCTTTGAATATACATAATATGATATGATGAAGAAGCAAAAGAAAAATGTAGACAACCCAAAGCAATCATTTTTGCTAACTCCTCACGATCCTTGATTTTATCATATTTCTTATGTCCTTCAGTACTAGGGTTTAGAAATCCTTGATTTTCATCTAAATCAGAGCCCCATTCTATAGGATGAGTAATTTTCATGTCTACTAAATGTCACAGTCCCCCCCAAAACTTCCTATAGTCTGATGTTTAAAATCATCTTTACAAATTTTGCATCTAACTCTATGAGGGTTCTCTATTTCATCAAAATATTTCCAAACTTTACTTCTCCTTCTCCGATTACTAGTCGGGGCCACATGTGGTCTACTACTAGTGCTACGACCACCACCCCTACTACCAACTCTAACACTACTAGGTGTAAGTGGTGTCTCATATTTAATTTCTAATTCGTTATCTTATATACCGTAATCTTCCTGTAATTGCTCATAATCTATATTATTATCAAGCGATGTTTTAGAAACATGTGTAAAGTCATTTAAATTACTACTAGAAGTTGAAGTAGTACATCTTTTTCTATTTCTCCGATTACCCCGATTAGCAACCTTATTACAAACTTGTTTTGTAGCATCGAACAAATTATGAAAGTTTAACAACTAATAAAATTAAATATACAAATAAAATATTAAATAAGAGAAATAATTGGAACGAGTGCACCGAATTTCGCAATAAATTGAATACTTGATGATTTTTGAAATCTTGAAATTGAATTTGGTAACTCCGATGTTACCAAGAACACACGTCAATTGTTCAAAGTTCAAACATCAAATAATACTATAAATAAAATTCCAAAAACAATGAGAGCCAAATAGTTGATTGCAATTTTGGTGAAGAATGAGAGAACGGCAATTGAGAATTTGGGTTTAAGAATTGAGAGATGAGTGAAGAAATGAAGAAGAGGGGGGG
>AWOL01S0038226.1:25458-44020 GCA_000715115.1 Nicotiana otophora
GGTCTATTTATAGTTTTTCAAAGGGCTAAATTAGTAAATAATAAAAGTATTATTTGTGAAAATAAATGCCCTAAAAAGGGATATTCTTGCAAATTAGCCATTACGCAACGGTCAAAATGGCAGCTGATTATTGCCAACGGTTACCTTTATTAAAATAAAAATAAAATTGAACTAGCCGTTGAACCGATCTGGGTCTGTCCGGTTAACCGGTTCCAAATTCACTTGAAAGTAACATGTCATACTGATCCGGTTAACCGGTACTAAAATTCTATCCGGAACAGGCCGGTTCCCGTCCCAACCCAGTCCTGTCCAGCCCCCTTACTACCGGGTCGGGCCGGTCCGGAACCGGGCCAATCGGCCCGTTTGACACCTTTACATAAATTATGAACCTTGAAATATTTTTGGAGTTTGAACCTTCAATCTTTCCTGAAGTTCGAATTGCACTTCCAAACTCCACTCCAAAATTGTTCTCACAGTTCAAATTGCTAAATATACAAATTTCAGTACAAGTTCCTCGAGTTTTCTATGGTTTTAGCTAGGGGTAGAAGTTACACATTTAGTTTCTCAGCTAGAGCGGCCAAAAGGTTTTACTCAGTTAGCCAAAATACATATGTTATATTATACAAATTATAAATATAATACATATATTGCTATTTTTTGGATGGTCGCCTATTTTAATTAATTTCTTAAGTTTATTTTCGCACTAAAAGTTGGTCATTGTCAAAATGATAAAGGAGAAGACACTTTGAGAATTCTTTTTTGTGTATTGAGAATGAATTTTAGTGTACAAGGTGCACGTATATATATAACAAGAAAGGAATCTAGCCATAACTAACTAATACCAAGTGGCACCATCCTATTTCCTAATGTCTAACCATCTATCAGATAAATACAAAAAAAGATAAAAATATCAACAAAATGATAACCACAGTAGTTAGTCTCTTGACCATGGCTTGGAATGCATGTAGGCCCAAAACGTTTAGTCACAACTGAAATACCTCAAGGCCCAAAGCTAATGTCTTCATTCAGGCTCAACTAAACCCATATGAACCGGGTCACCAATCTCTTGTACAATATTTACATGTCTTTGTAATCCATTTAGACCGAACACAAACCAACCTAACAATCTCCTCTTTCATCGTACTTATCACCACCGGAAAGTTCTAGAGATCGACGGCACAAAGCTTTATCAACACCATTTCCAACACCCTCCTCAAGTTGTTCTAACACCCCTCCTCAAGTTGGATGGGGATGAAAGAACCCCCAATTTGCCTAGAAGATTATGATGCAAAGGTCCAGTTAGGGATTTAGTAAATAGATTTGCCAACTGCGAAGCAGAGTGAACATAAGACAGAGAAATCAAGTCGGCTAGGAACTGTTGGCGAATAAAATGGCAGTCAATTTCTACATACTTCATTCTTACGGGGTTCTTAGAAATATGAGTCGCAGCTTGACTATCCGAATGAAGAGGAACTGGAGTGAAATTGGAATAGAGATATCGTCAAAGAGACGTATCAGCCAGGTTAATTCTGCTACAACCTGTCGCATAGATCGATATTCAGCTTCGGCGGAGCTGAGAGAAATGGCGGACTATTTCTTGGATTTCAAAGAAATTGGAGAGGAACCAAGAGAGATGTAGAACACACTCACAGACCTCCGTGAATCTGGGCAAGTTCCCCAATCGGAGTCGCATAGGGACAAAAGTTGAAATAATGAAGAAGGTGACATAAAAATTCCAAGACCTGGATCCTTGAGAAGATAGCTAAGAACTCAAAGTGCTGCAGCAAGATGAGGAGCTCGAGGATCCTACATGTATTGGCTTAAATGTTGAACGGTGAAGCAAAGATCCGATTTTGTGTGAGTTATTTCGCTCAACTTGCCTAAGAGGTGACGATACAATGTTGGATCATGAAGAGGTTCCCCTGTTTTAGCAAGCAATTTGACTGATGGATCAAAGAGTGAAGATACTGGGGTCAAATGCAAGCAATCAAATTCTGCTAACAAATCCATGGTGAACTTCCAATGACACAAAATCAATCCCTGTGGCTCACGCAATACCTCCATTTCCAGAAAGAAATGTAAGTCACCAAGGTCCTTACTTTTGAATTCTTTATTTAGGAAGTCTTTCAAAGCATGTTATTCAGTATTGTCATTTCCTGTTAACAATATGTCATTTACACATACAACAATAATAGAAATGAAAGAATCTGTCTTTTTAATATTTAGTGAGTAATCATTTAAAGAGTGAGTGGACCCCTTAAAATTTAGGGCAGATGTGAGCCTCGCATACCACTGTCGAGATGCTTGACGAAGTCCACAACGAGACTTTTTCAAGCGACAGACATGCATAGGACTAGGTGGAGTGATCCAAGCAGGAAACTTCATATAGACCTCTTCATCGAGTTCTGCATGCAAGAATACATTATTTACATCTAATTGATAGAGACCCCATCATTTCTTTACTGTTGTAGCCAAAATGCACCTTATGGTAGTCATTTTTACCACTGGTAAAAATCTTTTATTGAAATCAATCCCCTCACGTTGTATATCACCTCTGATCACTAATCGTGATTTTAGTCTCTCTATGCTCCCATCTGAGTGTTGCTTCACTTTATAAACCCACTTAGTGGGTAAAGCCTTTTTAAAAAAGGGGTAGTTATACAACTTCCTAGGTGTTATTCAACTCTAAAGCCTCAATTTTTTTATCCATGGCTTCTTGCCAACCTGGATGATGTGCAACCTGAACATAGCTAATAGGTTCATAAGCATTAGACATAGAATTGAGCATATATTGATTTGAAGAAGATAAGCCACTGAAAGAAATTGAAGTAGGTGTTATTGGGGCTAGAAAAAAAGAAGAACTAACATCTGTTAGCTGAAGAGCTGTAACGACCTGGTCGGTCGTTTTGAGTTACAATCAAACTTTGATTTATAACCCTTGAAGCTCATTTTTGAGCCAAAATCTGACTTTGTTTTTGAGAGAAGGGAGAGTGTTCTAGAGAGAGAAAGAAGCTCAAGTGCTTTGTTCATCAAGATCTTGTTCAAGCTTTAAATCCAACAAGGAAATATCACAAGATATTCACCCAATAAGTAAGGTTCTAACCCCTAGTCTTCAATTTTGAGTTTGGGTAAAGATGGGTAATTAAGAGCATGATTCTTGGGTGTTATAGTATTATTTATACATACACATACCAATAAGGTTTATGGAAAGATTATTGAGTTCGAATGGGTAAAGATTGAGTTGAAAATGGTAGAAATCTTCAAAGACTTTAATTGAAGATTTGAGGTCGAGTTGATGTTGAAATTTGGTGAAATATGTATGGTTGGACTCGTGTTTGGATGGACGTTCATATTTTATGACTTTTGTCGGGTTCCAAGACATGGGCCCTACAGGCGATTTGGAGTGAATTTTGGATTTTTATTGAAAAATTAGTATTTCCTTGTGGAATTAATTACAATAATTGGTATTGACTAAATCGAATTAATTGTGGGTAGATACGAGGCTTTCGGAGACCAATTCTCATGGCAAGGGGATAGCGGAATAAAGAATTACACGGTTTAATGTAAGTAACAATTCTAAATTTGGTCCTGAGGGTATGAAACGCCGGATTATGTGTTATGTAATTGGTTTTGAGGTGACACACATACTAGGTGACGGCGTGTGAGCGTGCACCATGGGAATTGTGACTTGGTCAAATTCCATGGAACTGTGTAGTCAAATTATCTGCTGATATCCATACATTCTCTATGTGTTAGAGAAAATTGAGCAGAGACTCATGTTAAAAATCATGCTTAGACATATGCTGTTATTATTGGTACCCACTAGGGTCATTTCTATGGTTGAATTATATGCTCAAATTGTAATTTCACACTCAGTCAGGTTCATTTATTTCATATCATATCTCAGTCTCTGTTGCTATTTATTGATACATCATATTATCATTTTGGGCTTATTTTTGAGCCCGAGAGACTGGAGAGGTTGATGATTGACTGAGGCCGAGGGCCTAATTATGAGGATATTTATGGGATCGGGCTGCACGCCGCAACATGTTTCATTGCTATATGCCATGATTGGCTTGATATAGCGCTTGGATTGAAGGAGCCCCTCCGAAGTCTGTACACACCCTCAGTGAGCGCAGGTACCTACTGAGTGCGAGTGCCGAGTGCCGAGTGCTGAGTGATAATGTGGAATGAGTGACTGTGAGAAAAGAGTGATTGTGAGGTTGGAGTGACTGGGAGGACTGAGTGACTGTTACTCTGAGAGGATGCATTGATTGCATTATTTGCTGCATTTCAGCTGTCATATATCCCTATTTTGGAAATTTCGGAAAACGCATTATTTTCTGTGTCAGTCAAATTTGATATGTAATTTATGTGTAATTTTAAATGTTGAACTTGAGAGCATGCCTACCCTTTTATGTTGGAAAGTACTATATTTGGACTTAGCTGAGAAGCTCGTCATTACTTTCAGTTCTTTATTTATTATTGTTACTTACTGAGTTGGTTGTACTCATACTACACCCTGCACTTCGTGTGCATATCCAGGTGATCCCGGATACAGTGGCTGTTGATTCTTTGACACCGTTAATTTTTCGGAGATTCAGAGGTAGCTATTATGTTTCGCAGACCTTGTCTCTCCTTCCCTATCATTTGTTTATTGTATTTGGTCTCGGATTATTATAGACCAGTTTACCAGACTTGTAATGTATAGATGTTCATGTACTCAGTGACATCGGATTTTGGGAGTAAATTTATATTCAGTGTTGGTGGGAGTTTGCCCCTTAAATTAATTATTATATTTTTAGTATTTAAAATAAATGGTGGGTTATTGATGTTGTTGGCTTGCCTAGTATTGAGATAGGCGCCATCACGATGGGTGAGATTTTTGGGTCGTGACAAGTTGGTATCAGAGCCTAAGTTACATAGGTCTCACGAGTTATGAGCAGGTTTAGTAGAGTCTTGTGGATCGGTACGGAGATGTCTGTACTTATCTTCGAGAGGCTACCGAACCCTTAGGAAAATTTCACTTTCTTGTATTCTATCGTGCGAACTTGTTGATTTCGGAAAAATAAAAATTTTGTTATTCTATTCTCTCACATATGGTGAGGACATATACTATCGGATCAGACGGTCAACCACCAGTGCCACCAGTTAGGGCAGCGAGAGGCCGGGGCCGAGGTAGAGGTTGGGGTATCGCTCATATAGCAGTTGGAGCAGCACCTGTAGCACCACCAGTTGCTCCAACTTAGGAGCAAATTCTAGATGTAGTTGAGCCGGTGGGACCTGCTCATACACTAGCTATGCCCATCGAGATTCCAGGCCTACAGGAGCTTTGGCTCACATATTGACAGTTTGCACTGGCCTTGCTCAGGTGGTTTCGGCTCAGGCCGCACCAGCCTCTTCTCAGGTCGGGGGAGGTACTTATACCCCTGCTGCCCATGCTCCAGAGCAGGTAGTGCAGGGACTTCAGATACCGGGGGCACTACCAGCCCAGCCAGCTACAGCTGCTCAGGCCCCCATAGTCCCCGTTATGACAGATGATAAGCAGAGGAGACTTGAGAGATTTGGGAGGCTTCGACCTCCATCATTTAGCGGTGCTGAGTCAGATGATGCTCAGGATTTTCTGGATAAATGCCAGCGAATGCTTCGGACAACTGGTATTCTGGAGACCAGTAGAGTCTCGTTCACTACTTTTTAATTTTCTGGGGCTGCCTTCAGATGGTGGAAGGCTTATGAGAGGCGCATGCCAGTTGGTGTAGTACTACTTACATGGCAAGAAATCTCCGTTCTCTTTTTGGAGAAGTTCGTGCCGCAGTCTCGTAGAGAGGAGCTGCGCAGACAGTTTTAGTAGTTACGTCAGGATGGCATATCTGTAACGTAGTACGAGATGAGATGTTTTAAGTTGGCTTGTTACTCAGTTTGGTTGGTTCCCACTAATAGGGAGAGGATTAGGAGGTTCATTGATGGCCTCACATATCAGCTGCGATTACTTATGACTCGCGAGAGAGTATCTTGTGCTACTTTTGATGAGGTAGTTGACATTGCTCGGCAGATAGAGATAGTCCGTAGACAGGAACATGGAGAGAGAGAGGCCAAGAATCCTCGTGGACCAGGTGATAGCGGTATTCCTTCAGGGCATCAGTTTAACCGTTGTAGGGATCATCATTACAGACACGCTCAAACGCCCTTCCAGCCTAGAGTTCGTCCCGTGACCCTTTAGTTCAGGGTTCATTTGCACCGGGTGCTTCTAGCAGTTATTCTGGTTCTCGACGCCCGATTCAGTCCGCACCACCACAAGTACCTGGGAGCTGCTTTGAGTGTGGGGAATTTGGCCATATGTGGAGACTGTGTCCTCGTCATTTGGGAGGTCCAGTGCAGCAAAGGAGTCAGACTACGACTTTAGCACCAGTTGCTTCATGACTCGCCCAACCATGACAGGGTGGGGGTCAGTTAGCTAGGGATCACCCATGGGGGGAGGCCGATCAGGTGGCGGTCAGGCACGATTCTATGCTTTTCCTGCCAGACCAGATGTTATTGCTTCAGATGCAGTGATCACATGTATTGTCTCAGTGTGCCATAGTGAGGCTTCTATATTATTTGACCCTGGTTCTACTTATTCGTATATGTCATCGTACTTTACTCATTATCCGGATATACCACGTGAGCCCTTAGTTTCACCTGTTCGTGTATCTACGCCGGTGGGCGATACTATTATTGTGGATCGTGTGTATCGGTCATGTGTGGTAATTATTGGGAGGCTGGAGACTAGAGTTGATCTCTTATTGCTCCGTATGGTTGATTTTGATGTAATCCTGGGTATGGATTGGTTGTATCCATGTCATGCTATTCTGTATTGTCACACAAAAACTGTGACGTTGGCAATGCCGGGGTTGCCAAAGGTCGAATGGAGAGGTTCTCTAGATTATGCTCCCAGTAGGGTAATTTCTTATTTGAAGGCCCAATGTATGGTGGGGAAGGGGTGTTTGCCATATTTGGCCTTTGCGAGAAATATTGATGCAGATAATCCTACTATTGATTCAGTACCGGTAGTGCGAGGCTTTCCCGATGTATTTCCCGTAGACCTACCGGGTGTGCCACCCGACAAGGATATTGATTTCGGTATTGACTTAGTGTTGGGCACACAACCCATTTCTATTCCTCCGTATCGTATGGCACCAGCTAAATTGAAAGGATTAAAAGAGCAACTTCAGGAACTCCTTGAAAAGGGGTTTATTAGGCTTAGTGTGTTACCTTGGGGTGCACCGGTTCTGTTTGTGAAAAATAAAGATGGTACTATGCGGATGTGTATCGATTACAGGCAGTTGAACAAAGTTACAATTAAGAATAAATATCCCTTGCCGCGTTTTGATGACTTATTTGACCAGCTTCAGGGAGCGAGGATGTTCTCCAAAATTGATTTAAGATCGGGGTATCACCAGTTGAAAATACGTGATTCAGATATTCTAAAGACGGCATTCAGGACTCATTATGGTCACTACGAATTTCTTGTGATGTCATTGGGCTAACCAATGTCCCAGCAATATTTATGCACTCGATGAATGGTATATTCCAGCCGTATCTTGACTCATTTATCGTGGTATTTATTGATGATATCCTGGTGTACTCACGTAGCCAGGAGGAACATATACAACATTTGAGTATTGTACTACAGAGGCTAAGGGAAGAGAAACTTTATGCCAAATTCTCTAAGTATGGGTTCTGGCTTAGTTTGGTGGAATTCATGGGACACATAGTGTCCAGTGAAGGGATTAAGGTGGATCCGAAGAAAATAGAGGCAGTTTAGAGTTGACACAGACCATCTTCAGTTACCGAGATTCAGAGTTTTCTCGGCTTGGCTGGTTATTATCGTCGCTTCATGGAGGGTTTCTCATCTATTGCATCGCCTATGACTAAATTGACCCAGAAAGGTGCTCCGTTCAGGTGGTCGGATAAATGTGAAGAGAGCTTTTAGAAGCTCAAGACAGCTTTGACTACAGCTCCAGTATTGGTGTTACCTACAGGTTCAGGGATTGGTCTCGGCCCATTGTGAGATTTACACTGATCACCGGAATCTACAACATTTGTTTAAACAGAAGGATCTTAATTTGTGGCAGCGGAGGTGGTTGGAGTTGATTAAGGATTATGATATCACCATTCTCTATCATCCCGGAAGGGCCAATGTAGTGGCCGATGCCTTGAGTCGTAAGGCGGAGAGTTTGGGAAACTTAGCATACTTACCGGTAACAGAGAGGCCTTTGGCCTTGGATGTTCGGGCCTTGGCCAACCAGTTTGTTAGATTGGATGTTTCCGAGCAGAATCGAGTTTTGGCTTGTATGGTTTCTCGGTCTTCTTTATATAATCGCATCAGAGAGCGCCAGTATGATGATCCCTATCTGCTTGTCCTTAAGGACACAGTTCATCACGGTGATGCCAAGGAAGTCACTATTGGAGATGACGGTGTATTACGGATGCAGTGCAGGCTATGTATGCCTAATGTAGATGGTTTGCATGAGTTGATTCTCCAGGAAGCTCACAGTTCGCGGTACTCCATTCATCCAGGTGCTACGAAGATGTATCAGGATTTGAGGCAACATTATTGGGGGAGGCGAATGAAGAAAGATATAGTTAGGTTTTTAGCTCGGTGTTTAAATTGTCAACAGGTAAAGTACGAGCATCAGAGACAGGGAGGATTACTTCAGAGACTTGAAATTCCGAAGTGGAAATGGGAGCGCATTACCATGGACTTCGTAGTTGGGCTTCCACGGACATTGAGAAAGTTTGATGGAGTTTGGGTGATTGTAGATCGGTTGAAGAATTCCTCGCATTTTATTCCAGTTGGTACTAATTATTCTTCGAAGCAGTTGGATGAGATTTATATCCGTGAGATTATTCGCCTACGGTGTGCCGGTGTCCATCATTTTAGATCGGGGCACGCAATTTACATCACAGTTCTGGAGAGCGGTGCAGTGAGAATTAGGCACACAGGTTCAGTTGAGTACATCATTTCACCCTCAAACAGACGGGCAGTCCGAGCGCATTATTCAGATATTGGATGATATGCTACGCACTTGTGTCATTGATTTTGGAGGTTCTTGGGATAAATATCTGCCACTCGCGGAGTTTGCTTACAATAACAGCTACCAGTCGAGTATTCAGATGGCTCCGTATGAGGCTTTATATGGGAGACGGTGTCAGTCTCTGGTGGGTTGGTTTGAGCCGGGTGAGGCTAGGCTATTGGGTAATGACTTAGTTCAGGATGCTTTGGAGAAGGTTAAATTAATTCAGGAGCGGCTTCGTACGGCGCAATCTAGACAGAAAAATTATGCTGACAGGAAGGTCTATGATGTTGCTTACATGGTTGGGGAAAAGGTTCTGCTAAAGATTTCACCCATGAAGGGTGTGTTGAGGTTCGGAAAGAAGGGCAAGTTGAGCCCTCGATATATTGGGCCTTTTGAGATACTTAAGAAAATTGGAGAAGTGGCTTATGAACTTGCTTTGCCACCCAGTCTATCAGGTGTTCATCCAGTGTTCCATGTATCCATGCTCCGAAAGTATGTCGGGGATCCGTCTCATATTTTGGATTTCAATACAGTGCAGCTGGACGGTAATTTGACTTATGATGTGGAGCCGGTGGCTATTGTAGATCGGCAGGTTCGAAAGTTGAGATCAAAGAATATAACTTTAGTGAAAGTGAAGTGTAGAGGCTATCCACTCGGAGAAGCTATGTGGGAAGCTGAGGGGAGATGCGGATCAAATATCCACACCTATTTGAGACTCCAGGTATAATTCTAAACTCGTTCGTGGACGAACGTTTGTTTAAGAGGGGGAGAATGTAATGTCTCGGTCGGTCGTTTTGAGTATTACAACCCCGTTTCCCCATTTACTGCTCAAATTATGATTTACAATTATTATTTGACTTTCCGGGGTAATTGGTTCAGGTCCGGTGAGATTTTGGAATGATTTGGAACACTTAGTTCCAAGGTTTAGAATTTAAGTTGAAAGGTTGACCAGATGTTGACTTATATGTAACCACCCCGGAGAATTTTTGCTAAGTAAATTAAGGTTTTGTGGTGCCGAGATAGATCAATTAGTACAAAGATTATAAGCTCGACGCGGCTCGGATCTTTTCGGTTGAACAATGTACTGGGAAGTAAAGGAAAATTTGTGGTAGAAAAATGCGTTTCTGCGTTCCATTATGCGACCGCAAATTCACTCAGCGGACCGCATAATGGGCGCAAAGTGAAGCAGTTGTGAGGCAAGATTTGAGGAAAATCTGCGGTGCATTATGCGACCGCAGACCCGTTCTGTGGTGCACTATGTAATCGCAGAAAAGGTCTGCGAGCCGCATAATGACCGCAGATCGGGTCAGTCACGCCCAGTTTTGGAGGCCAAATTATGCGGCCGATATGCGGACCACATACGTGTTATGCGATCGCATTACTGCGTCGGGGCTTCCATTCTTTTTAATTTTTGACCCGACCCAACTTCGATTAAAAGCCCTTGAAGCTCATTTTTGAGCCAAAAACTGACACTTTTAGAGAGAAGGGAGAATGTTCTAGAGAGAGGAAGAAGCTCAAGTACTTTGTTCATCAAGATCTTGTTCAAGCTTTAAATCCAACAAGGAAATATCACAAGATCCTCACCCAAGAGGTAAGGTTCTAACCCCTAGTCTTCAATTTTGAGTTTGGGTAAAGATGGGTAATTAAGAGCATGATTCTTGGATGTTAGAGTTTTATTTATACATACACATACCAATAAGGTTTATGGAAAGATTATTGAGTTCAAATGGGTAAAGATGGGGTTGAAAATGGTAGAAATCTTCAAAGACTTTAATTGAAGATTTGAGGGTCGAGTTGATGTCGATATTTGGTGAAATTTATATGGTTGGACTCGTGGTTGGATGGGCGTTCATGTTTTGTAACTTTTGTCGGATTCCGAGACGTGGTCCCCACGGGCAATTTTGAGTAAATTTCGGATTATTATCAAAAAATTAGTATTTCCTTGTGGAATTAATTACAATAATTGTTATTGACTAAATCGAATTAATTGTTGCTAGATACGAGGCTTTCGGAGACCAATTCTCGTGGCAAGGGCATAGCGGAATAAAAAATTACACGGTTTGAGGTAAGTAACAGTTCTAAATTTGATCGTGAGGGTATGAAACCCTGGATTATGTGTTATGTGATTGGTTTTGAGGTGACACACATACTAGGTGACGGGCGTGTGGGCGTGCACAGTGGAAATTGTGACTTGGTCAAATTCCATGAAACTGTGTAATCGAATTATCTGTTGATATCCGTACATTCTCTACGTGTTAGAGAAAATTGAGCAGAGACTCGTATTAAAAATCATGCTTAGACATATGCTGTTATTATTGGTACCCACTGGGGTCATTTCTGTGGTTGAATTATATGCTCAAATTGTAATTTCACACTCAGTCATGTTCATTTATTTCATATCATATCTTAGTCTTTGTTGCTATTTATTGATACATCATATTATCATTTTGGGCTAATTTTTGAGCCCGAGAGACTGGAGAGGTTGATGACTGAGTGAGGCCGGGGGCCTAATTGTGAGGATATTTATGGGATTGGGTTGCACGACGCAGCATGTTTCATTGTTATATGCCATGATTGGCTTGATATAGCGCTTGGACTGAAGGAGCCCCTCTGAAGTCTGTACACACCCTCAGTGAGCGCAGGTACCTACTGAGTGCGAGTGCCGAGTGCCGAGTGACTGTGAGGGAAGAGTGACTGTGAGGAAAGAGTGAATGTGAGGTTGGAGTGAATGGGAGGACTGAGTGACTGTTACTCTGAAAGGATGCATTGATTGCTTTATTTGCTGCATTTTAGCTGTCATATATCCCTATTTTGGAAATTTTGGGAAAACCATTATTTTCTAGGTCAGTCAAATTTGATATGAAATTTATGTGAAATTTTAAATGTTGAACTTGAGAGCATGCCTACGCTTTTATGTTGGAAAGTAATGTATTTGGACTTAGCTGAGAAACTCGTCACTACTTTCAGTTCTTTATTTATTATTGTTACTTACTGAGTTGGTTGTACTCATACTATACCCTGCACTTCGTGTGCAGATCTAGGTGATTCCGGATACAGTGGGTGTTGATTCTTTCATACAGTTGATCTTTTTGGAGATTCAGAGGTAGCTGCTATGTTTCGCAGACCCTGTCTCTCCTTTCCTATCCTTTTTTTATTGTATTTGGTCTCGAATTATTATAGACCTGGTTTACCAGACTTGTAACGTATAGATATTTATGTACTCAGTGACACCGTATTTTGGGAGTAAATTTATATTCAGTGTTGGTGGGAGCTTTCCCCTTAAATTAATTATTATATTTTCAGTATTTAAAAGAAATTATAAGTTATTAATGTTGTCGGCTTGCCTAGTAACGAGATAGGTGACATCATGACGGGTGAGATTTTTGGGTCGTGACAAGAGCGTTGCAGATATAGTCCTTTAGATAAGATGAAGTTTTATGTGTTATGGTTGATTTTCTAATGAGAGTGTCTACCAGAGCTTCTGGTTCTCGTGAGGAAAAAATAGGAGAACTCCTAGAAACTGTAGAGGATTTTGGTGTATAGCTAGATGAAGATGGCTGAAAAGCAACATGGGATCTAAGTGTGTAACTGGATGAAGAAAATTGAGAAGGAATATGGGATCTGGGACTAGACAAAAGAAGATCAGCTGAAAGATTATTATCTGGAGACGAAACATCTTGGGTTGGCATATCAAAGGATTGTCTAACACCTGTGCATTAGGCAGAAAAGACACAATAGGATTAGCAGCTTTAATAGAGGCAAAAGGGAAGAATTACTCATGAAACACTACATCTCTTTAAACAAAAGGTTTGAGAGTCTTTATATTAACCACCATGTAACCCCTTTTACCTTATGGATAACCCAGAAAAACACAAGGAACTGCTTGCTTCAAATTTCCCTCTATGACTTGAAAGTGTGAAAGCAAAGCACAAACACCCAAAGCACCTAAGATTGGAATAATTAGGTTTGACGTTAAAAAGAATTTTATAGGGGGTCTTTAGGTGCAAAACCTTTGAAGGGAACTTGTTGATTAAGTAAGTTGCAGTCAAGAGACAGTCTCCAGAGGAAAATATAGGTAAATGAGATTGAAATAATAAAGCTCTAGAGGTCTCTAGTAAGTGCTTATGCTTTCTCTCCATAACTCCATTTTGTTTTGGAGTGGCCATACAAGTAGTCTGGTGTATGATTCCCTGAGAAAGAAAGATCTCTGATTGAACATTTCCACTTCCCAATTCAAAAGCATTATCTGACCTTATGACTTTTACTTTGGTATGAAACTGCCTTTCTATAGGAATAGATGATATATTCTTCATATTACTCAAAGGCATGTGACCTGATCTATAGTGCCGCAATTTATCTTTTACATTAGAATCAAAAAAAGTAAAACATGAATTAGAAATAGCACTAGACTTTAATTGATTGCGGGAATTAAAACTGCTACTAGTCTTAGGGAAACTCTTAGAAGTTGCTGCTGGATGTCCTGACTCAAGGATGTACATTCCTCCTCTGTGTTTACTAATCTCAAAGGGTTTTTCAGTGAAGGGCCCTGTAGCAGAAAACAAGAAGAATGAGTGAATATGATGAACTTTCTGAGTTGTCTGCACAACTTGTGCATAGACAAAAGATTAAATCTGAACGAAGATATGTATAAGAGAAGTTCTAACACTAGATTAGGCAAAAGAGCAACATATCCATAATGAGTAACTCTAACTCTACAAGAATTTGGAAGTTTAACTATTATTGGTTTGGGCAAAGATCTGAAATATGAAAAAAATATTTTGTTAAACATCATATGCTCAGTGGCTTCACGATCTAGTATCCATGACTGGCTATCAATTTCTATGAAACATTTATAAGTATCAAAAAAATTTATATACCAGCACAATTAAAGTTGGCAAAAGCATCAGAGGAACATGTACCCTGCTGGTTCAAGTTCACCTGCTAAAGAAGCTGCAGCAGCTGGGTCACATTCTCCTGGGTAAGGGCCTTCACTTCTGAACTACTGTTAGTTCCTTATTCTGCATCTTCAGTTGTGTTAAGAACATTGTGTACCTAGGTTGTACCCTGAAACTTTTTCTGCTTTGTGAATTTAAAATCTGTGGGAAATCCATAGATTCTGTAGCACTTATCTATGCTATGACCTGGTTTCTTACAATAGGCACAAATGTTAGAGTTTCTCTTCACATCATAACCTGTTTTCTGTCCCTTATAATCATTAAACCTCTTCTCCTCTCTTGACTGCTTTGCTGCCACAAAAGAAGCTAATTCACCTGGATAAACAGGTGTAGGATGTATTTCTCTCTGCTTTTCATCTTGCATCACAAGAGAGTAAGCCTAACCAATAGAGGGTAAAGGAGGAAGACAACGATATGTTGCTTCTAACCCCAATGAAAGTCTCATTCAGACCTATCAAAAACTGTAGTAGCCTCTCATCGTGATGTGCCTTTAGGTTTTTAGCCTTATACACTACTAGAAAACTATCAATTTGTGATCGAAATTTCTGACTGAAAATAAAATGATCGCTAATGGGACTACTTTTGTGACCATAGTAGTCTCAAAATGATTGAAAGTTTATTACTTTTTTTGAAAAAATAAAATCGACTATTATTTCGATAAAAGTATTGGGAAAACAGCGCACCAATTTTTCCGCCTTTACGTTTGCGACCGATTCAATCAGACAATAAAAAGTCAAAAAATATTGTTAACCAATCAAGCGACCGCTTCAGTTTCAAAATTAAAATTAAAATGATAAAATAATATTTAAGTAGTTTTGCGACTACCGTAGTTAGAAACCTAAATCTAATATTTCAGGCCAAAACCCTATTTCACCAATTTCGGGCCTATTTTCGCAATTTTCTCTATTTCTCTCTCTCACTCTCGATATCTTTTTTCTTGTTCCATTTTTCTTCCATTTCAAGTGTGAGGCTCATTGTTCTTGGATCTCTCTTACAATACACGCGCGACTGACAGCTTTCTCTCTCTGACTGAAGGTAAGTCTTTTTTCTTTTTCTGTTTATTTTTTTTATCTTCAATTCTAAAATATTTGAGCTTTCTTCAGGAAATTGGGTAACTTTAATTTCACTAAAAGGCACAATTTTTATGTGTTTTTAATATGTGTTTGTGTTGGAATCCGGGGTTCTTTTCTGTATTTTCTCTTTGATTTTTATTTGGAGTTTTTTTTTGAATTGGGTAATTCTAATTTTTTGAGAAAGGCACAATATTTATGTGCTTTCTATGTTATAATCTATGGGTTTTCCGTATTCCCCTTTGATTTTCAATCTGGAGCTTTTTGTTTGAAATTGCTAATTCTAATTATTTTTGAAAAAGTCACAATCTTTATGCGTCTTTGTTATGTGTTTGTGTGTATGTATGATTTTGCTGTATTCCCTCTTTGATTGTCATACTTGACTCTGAAGCTTTTTGTTTTGGGTGGAGGGTTGGGGGAGTTGGGTAACTTTAATGTCACGACCCAAAATCTCACTCGTCGTGATGGCGCCTATTTCAATACTAGGAAAGCCGAAAATTTCAATAAACCATAGATTCTCTTAAGTTTGAAAATATAATATTCCAATAAAATCCACAAATCTTATAATTACCGATACAACCACTCCCAAAACCTGGTGTCACTGAGTACATGAGTATCTAATCTGAATACAAGTCTGAAAAATACGGTCTATAATAGTCTGAGACCAAATACAATAAAAAGGAGATATGGAAGAAGAGACAAGGTCTACGAAATACGGCAGCTACCTCTGAATCTCTAAACAAAGTCAATTGTGCGAGAGAATCAGCATCCGCTATGACTGGGAACACCTCGATATGCACACGAAGTGTATGGTGTAGTATGAGTACAACCAACTTAGTAAGTAACAATAATAAATAAAGAACTGAAGATAGTGACGAGCTACACAGCTACAGTTCATATTCAGTAATTCCAGCAAAGAATAGACATGCTTTCAAATCTGGCAGTTTAATATCAAATCAATTTTTTTAATACAGTTCCTGTTCATGTAATCCGTATATAAAATCTTTCAGAGATTTCACAACAATGACATATAACAACTAAGTACAACAACAAATGGAAATCAAGTACAACCTCTCAGGACAACAATCACTCACTGGGCTCCCAGCCCTTATCACTTACACTCAATGGGTACCCACACTCACTGGGGGTGCACAGATTCCGGAGGAGCTCCTACAGCCGAAGCGCCATAATCTGCACGGACAACTCACGTGTTGCACAGACAAATCACGTGCCATAATATAAATATATGGATCCGCAAGGCCAACTCATGTGTTGCACGGCCAACTCACCTGCTGCACAGCCAACTCACGTGCTATAGTATAATATAAGGATCCGCACGGACAACTCACGTGTTGTACGGCCAACTCACGTGCTATAGTATAATATCTCACAATCAAGTTCTCGGCCTCACTTAGTCAGAAAGATCTCCAGTCTTCCGGGCTCTCAACAATCATAAAATCAGCCCAAACAATAATGATATGATCCATCAATAATGAACAATAGAGACTGAGATAAAATAATCAAGTGAGCTGTGACTGAGTACAAAACAACAATTTAAGCAGATAATTCAACATGTATATGACCTCCGTGGGTCCCAACAATACCAACATTTAGCGTAAACATGGTTTTTAGTATGACTTATAGTCAAGTTTTCACAACACATAGAGAGCACATAACTATCAACAAGTTATTGAGCTTCACAGTTTTCACGGGTCGGACCAAGTCACAATCCCCTCGGTGCACGCCCACACGCCCGTCACCTAGCATGTGCGTCACCACCAAAATAATCACATGACAGAAAAATTCAGCGTTTCATACCCTTAGGACCAAATTTATAACTGCTACTTACTTCAAAACGTGAAATTCTTTACTCTGCTATGCCTTTGCCTCAAAAATCGGCCTCTGAATGCCTCGAATCTAGTCACAAATAATTCGTTTCAGTCAATAAAATTTATTGAAATTAATTCCATAAGAAAATACTAATTTTCCATAAAAATCTAAAATTTAGCTCAAAAACCACCTGTGGGGCCCACGTCTCGGAACCCGACAAAAGTTACAAAATACGAAAGCTCATTCAACCACGAGTATACCCATGCCAATTTTGAGAAAATCNATGTAATTCTTTATTCCACTATGCACTTGCCACGAGAAGTGGTCTCCGAAAGCCTTGTATCTATCCACAATTAATTCAATTCAGTCAATTCAAATTATTGTAATTAATTCCATAAGGAGATACTAATTTTCCAATAAAATTCGAAATTAACTTAAAAATCGCCCGTGGGGCTCATGTATCGGAATCCGACAAAAGTTACAAAATATGAATGCCCATCCAACCACGAGTCCAACCATACAAATTTTACCAAATTCCGACATCAACTCGACCCTCAAATTTTCAATTAAAGTCTTTGAAGATTTCTACCATTTTCAACCCAATCTTTACCCATTTGAACTCAATAATCTTTCCATAAACCTTATTGATATGCATAAATAATACTATTACACCCAAGAATCATACTCTTAATCACCCATCTTTACCCAAACTCGAAATTGAAGACTAGGGGTTAGAACCTTACCTCTTGGGTGAAGATCTTGTGATATTTTCTTGTTGGATTTCAAACCTTGAACAAGATCTTGATGAACAAAGCACTTGAGCTTCTTCCTCTCTCTAGAACACTCTCCCTTCTCTCTAAAAATGTCATATTTCTGCTCGAAAATGAGTCCCAAAGCCTATTTATCAAAATGGGGTCGGGTTATAAAAATAAAAAACTTAACCCTCTGAAAGCAGGTCTGCGGTCGCATAATGGACCGCAGAATGGGTATGCGGGCCGCAAAGTTGATCGCAAAATCGGTGCCCTGAAATGGGCTCTTCTTGTCCATTCTGCGACCAGTTTGCGGTCGCAGTAGCTGTTTTGCGATCGCATAACTATTTTGCGATCGCATAATTGGTCGCAAAATTGTATTTTTTCAGCCTTTAGTAATTTGGTCATAACTTCTTGTAGGAATGTCCAAATGACAAACGATTTAAATTGTTAGAAACTAGACTCAAAGATATTTCATTTGATAGGTAATACACCATATAACACTTCGTATCATGAGAGTTATGATCATTTGAATTTGGGTCGTGTACGAACTCACTTTAACTTTAGTCTATAATGAAATTTCTAACTTCTACATTCGATACCGAAACCTATTGAATCAAGTCCGATTGACCTAACATTTTGCACACAATTCATAAATGACATAACGAAACTATTCCAATTTCCGGAATCGGATTCCGACCCCGATATCAAAAAGTCATCCCCTGGTCAAACTTTTCAAAAATTCAACTTTCGCCATTTCAAGCCAAATTCTACTACGGACCTCCAAATAATTTTTCGGATATGCTCCTAAGTCCATAATCACCATATAGAGCTATTGGAATCATCAAAACTCTATTCTGGGGTCGTTTACACATAAGTCAATATCCGGTCAACTATTT
>AWOL01S0038226.1:44063-55514 GCA_000715115.1 Nicotiana otophora
CAAAACCGACAATTCACACAAGTCATAATACCTCGTAGGAAGTTATGCAAGACCTTAAATAGTTTAAAGGAGCGTAAATGCTCAAAATGACCGGTCGGGTCATTACAATCTCCCCCACTTAAACATACGTTCGTACTCGAACGTGCCAAGAGTTGTTCCTAAGCCTTTACATCACTATTCCATCTTACCACGCACGTACCCGGGGGTGATCCCACGTCACCCTATTCCACATAGGTCTGACAACACAATACAACTGAAAATCCTTAATTTAACCTTAGCCCCAAAACCTTGGAATTCAATTCCCAACCTTTAGAATTTCTTTTAAAGACACGAATCTTACATTTACACACTGTATGAGTCTGAACAAGCTACATCGAGCTATAACTATAATCACAAATATAATCACCCAGCATATTACATAATTCACCCGCTAGTAGCACCATTCCTGATCACAGTAACTACTTTAAACTAACCAAGTACTAGTATAAAACCCCACATTCAACAGAACCTCATTCCAAAACCTTTAGTACACTGTCAAAGATGAAAGCAACAATCAAAAACTCATAATCACTCATCAAATCAACTAGTCATGGAGCTTTCTCGCCCCAACCTGAACCACAATCCTCTCCTAAGCCGACTTTCAATATTATCCTCCCGAATATACCATAATCAAGCCTGATAGTACCCATTCTAGGTCCAAAGATTTTATTTTATTAAACACAACTATCCCACAAAGACGCCACATCAATATAACTTAATCCACCACTACGCACTCCGTGTACCCAAATATGGGAGATGTCTCAAGGAAGAGAACCGTATTGCAAGTTCCACAAGCACCACCGGAACCGCAATGTCACAACCAACTCCTCAAATTTCATGAAGAGGATAACCGTAGGTGCATGTGCACAATTGTAAAGGAAGGAAATTAATGAATCAGTTAAATTATCAAAGAAATAAAATTCCCACACACGGCACAGACAACTCACGTGCCAATGATATAAATCGCCCGGCATGGTCACAGGCCTCTAGTCCCAGCATATCATACATGATCAATTAAACAAGTACACTTGTATATGATAATGAAATAAGATGCTCATTCTCCTGGACTGGTATAAATAGCACGCCATAGTGTAAGCATGTGCAAAGTCTACTATCATACTCCAAATTGACAAGTTAACGCAAAAATAATAACTACCCCATTTATTTAGGGAAATTAACCTCTTGGTAACCTCAATTGTGGCCCAGATATTTCTCAATAAAGGTACGGTCACGAGAAACGTTATAACTTTACGTTTAACAGTCACCTCTAGGCATATCATAGCCTAATCATTCTTTCGAGTATAAATACTTGCCCTGATGCCCGCACATTAGCTCAAACCTCACACGTATGCACACTTATAGCACGTAGCTATCACAAATAATTAACGCAACTAGTGCCTCCACTTAGTTAAAATAAAATACTCGTCTCAAACAGGTCGCAACCCGAAATAATATACTTCTGAGAACTCCCAGTCTCCAAATTTATCAAACACATGAATCACCATAACTGATCCCAACTCCAGCACTAGAAAAACTAACACATACTTGTCATAATATTCCCATAAGGAATACTTTCATAATTCTTCCGTGCCACATAGCAATAATTTGAATATCAGCAGTCTATCAACCAGGTGAGTACGGCAATACCAATGAACATTCGTAAGTTAAAATATAATGCGCCTTTTGAAATGCGCATCTTTCTCATGGATTAAATTCTCATGTCTGGTTAATGACTTTGGACTCAGAAAGATTAAGTGATTTCATAGTAATTGTAATTGCGAAAGGGTATAACAAGATACCAATTTGAGGCTAAACAAGTGGGTTATCTCCTGCGGAGTAATCTACGTAGGTGTGTTCCTTATGATGTGAATAGAGAGTTTATTTTCTGCCAGCGGGGCATATATGTTGAGACTTGAATTTGAATCTGGTTGGGAAAGTTGACTTGAGTATTAAGATAATGAATGCGACATTAGCAGATGATGGGGCACTTAGTCCATAAACGGAAGCTTAAGCCTTAGGTTTTTTACCATAGTAGGAACTATGTGAAGACGACTCCAGAATGGAGTTCTATTGGTTCCGTTAGCTCCGTTGGGTGATTTTGGACTTAGGGGGATGTCCAGTTTGTGTTTTGGAGGTCTGTAGCTGATTTAGGCTTGAATTGGCGAAAGTTACATTTTTGGAGATTTTAATCGTTAGTGAACTTTTTGATATCGGGGTCGGATTCTGATTTTGGAGGTTGGAGTAGATCTGTAATGTCAATTATGACTTGTGTTCAAAATTTGAGGTCAATCAAACGCGATTTGATAGGTTTCGGCATCAGTTGTAGAAGTTTGAAGTTTCAAAGTTTATTAAGTTTAAATCGGAGGGTGATTCGTATTTTTAGCATTGTTTAATGTGATTTGAGGGCTCCACTAAGTTCGTATGGTACTTTAGGACTTGTTGGTATGTTTGGTTGAGGTACCGAGGGCCTCAGGTGTATTTCGGATGCTTAACGGATCGAAAATTGGACTTGTGTATTTGCTGAAGTTTCTGATTTCTATTGTTTTCGCACTTGCGGTGGGGTGACCGCAGGTGCGGACTCACACGTGTGGATGAAGGAGCGCAGATGCGGGATTTGGAAGCCCAAGATAGACTTGTAGGTGCGGAGGTAATTGCGTAGAAGCGGCCTTGCTTCTGCGGTTCGTCTGTGCGTAGGAGCGGTGAGGGTCACAGGTGCGGTTCCTTGGTCGTAGGAGCGCATCCACAGGTGCGGAGCTTCTCTCGCAGATGCAGACCTAGGGGACTTAAGTTAAGTCCGCACCTGCGATGGAATTTCACAGGTGCGGCATCGTAGGTGCAATTATAGGCTCGTAGATGCAAAATCGTTGGGCAGAAAAGGCCAAGTTCGAGGGTTTTATCCCATTTTCAATTTTGGGACTTTGAGAGCTCGAATTTGGGCGATAATTTGGGAGATTTTCAGAGGAAGCTTTTGGGTAACGATTCTTAACCCATTTATGGTTATATTCCACTAATCTATCACTACTTTGATCTTTTAATTTCGGATTTGGGTGGAGATTTTGGGGAAAATGGGAAGAAGTTCTTCAACTAAGGTTTTGGGTTTTGATTGAGATTTTGATATTGGATTTGGATAATTTTGGTACGAGTGAACTCGTGAGTGAATGGGTGTTTATATTTTGTGACTTTTACCCAATTCTGAGACGTGGACCCGGGGAGGCTTTTTGGGGCGATTTTTTAATTTCTTGCTTTAGCTTTGATTTCATTAATTAAATTAGTCTAATATAGTTGTATTTATGGTATGAAATTATTTTTGGCTATATTGGGCCATTCAGAGTCGGATAATCGAGGGAAAGGCATTCTTACTGATTGATTGAGTTTGGTTCGAGGTAAGTGGATTGCCTAACCTTGTGTGAGGGAAATCCCCTTAAGATTTGGTACTGTTTTGATATGTGAGCACGTGTACGTGAGGTGACAAGTACGTATACAGGCTATTTGTTGTAAAACCCGATTTATTTTACCCAGTAGCAACCTGTTTTCCTTTAAATTGAGTTATATCGTTTAAATGAGTATTAGTCTGTTTTCATTCTTAATTGAGCTACTCCAATATGTGTAGTTATCCTGTTTAGTATAATATCGCATGTCTGCGTGCTTTAACTGCTTATTTGAACTCTATGAAGCATGCCTAGTTGATTTCCTATTTTTTCTTGTTCTTTATCAGTAAAACTATAGAAATCTTGTTGTTAACTGTTGTATTTATCGGTNGGGGTGTCAGGTGTATTTTAGATGCTTAACGGATCAAAAATTGGACTTGTGTATTTGCTGAAGTTTCTGATTTCTGGTGTTTTCGCACTTGCAGTGGGGAGACCGCAGGTGCGGACTCACACGTGTGGATGAAGGAGCGCAGATGCAGGATTTGGAAGCCCAATATAGACTTGTAGGTGCGGAGGTAATTGCATAGAAGCGGCCTTGCTTCTGCGGTTTGTCTGTGCGTAGGAGCGGTGAGGGTCACAGGTGCGGTTCCTTGGTCGTAGGAGCGCATCCACGGGTGCAGAGCTTCTCTCGCAGATGCGGACCTAGGGGACTTAAGTTAAGTCCGCACCTGCGATGGAATATGGTTGGTGTTACATGGGCCTGAAAAGAACTTTCGTTGAACTGATTGCGGTATTAAGGCAGTTATAGAGTATGGGTACTGCGAATTATCGAGTGTTTTAATTGATGGCTTTGAGCCAGGTGAGGGAGCCTGCTATTGACAATTTAATTCATGGTTATGTGCTAATTTTTTTGTTTTGATCTTAAGTATACTTGGGAATCATTGATGACTTGCAGAGGTGGAGTTCGAGAATGACTCGAGTAAGAAAATTTCTGGATATGGGTTATATTGCGCATTATGAGTATATAAAAATCGTGGGATGAGTGAGTTATTATTTGTAAATGATATAGTGCACACGGGGTATGAATTTGATAGATGGTATTAAAGTAGAGTTACTTCTTTTAGTATTGTTGTGCTAATGGGGCACGTGTGTTTTGGCCCATTTGGGTTGTGTAATGTGGATTTGAACAAAGGGGGTGACTCTTAAGAAAGTTCTAATGGGTTCGAGATTTAATATATAACTATTGAAAATTTTTGGCGGATTTGTTTAATACTAAAATCTGAGATTTAAGTTGGATGGTGTCGAGACTTGTGGAAATATTCTTGGGTTTTGGTGACCTACGTGGTTTGGTCGAGTTAGAGAAATTTAGTTCTAATATCTTGGTTATGTGCAGATGGATTTCAAAGTGTTCTTTATGGTTTCTACCATGGTTTGAACCGTATATTTTCTACGGGTGTGGGAAATGTGTTGTGTATTGTGATTTCCTCCTGGAAGGAAGCAAAAGAAGGTTTCTAACTAACCAGGTATGTAATTTGCTGGTGACTCAGAGTTGACAATGAGATTCTTGTGCTTGTCACATAATGGCATAACATATGATGTGTTGTGTGAGATTAGGATTTACATGTACAGGGTGATAGTTCAGTCTTGAAGAGAAGGTAACGAATGTTGGACAGCATGGTCAGTTTCAGATATTTCGATGAATGTTATAACTGCTCGGTAATTCCAGAGATGGGTGCGCATTTCAGAAAGCGCGTTGTGTTTTGATTTATGGATGTTTATCGGTATTGCAGTACTCACTTGGATGATAGACTGCTGATATTCAAATTATTGCTATATGGCACAGAAGAATTATGAAAGTATTCCTCATGAGATTATCATGAATGGAAGATGTGTTAGTCATTCTAGTGCTGGAGTTGGGATCAATTACGGTGATTCATGTGTTCGATGAATTGGGAGACTGGGAGTTCTCAGAAGTATATTGTTTCGGGTTACGGCCTATTTAAGGTGAGTATTTTATTTTAACTCATTATAGGCACTAGTTGCGTTAATTATTTGTAATAACTACGCACTATAAGTGTTCATACATGTGAGGTTTGAGCCTATATGTGGGCATTGGGGCAGGTATTTGTACTCGAAAGAATGCTTAGGCTATGATATGCCTAGAGTTGACTATTAAACGTAAAGTTATAACGTTTTTCGTGTTCTTACCTTTGTTGAGAACTATCTGGGCTACATTTGAGGTTACAAAGAAACTGATTACCTGAATAAATGGGGTAGTTACTATTTTCGCGTTAAATTACCGATTTGAAGTGTGATAGAAGACATTGCACATGCTTACACTATGACGTGTATTTATACCAGTCCAGGAGCATGAGAGTCTTATTTCATTATCATATACAAGTGTACTTGTTTTATTGCTCATGTATGATATGTTGGGACTGGAGGCCTGTGACCATGCCAGGCGATTCATATTATTGGTACATGAGTTATCCGTGCAGTGTGTGGGAATTTTATCTTTATGATAATTTATGTGATTCATTAATTTCCTTCCTCTACAATTGTGCACATACGCCTACAATTATCCTCTTCACGAAATTTGAGGAGTTGGTTGTAACATTATGGTTGTGGTGATGCTTGTTGAACTTGCAATATGGTTATCTTCCTTGAGACATTTCCCATATTTGGGTACACAGATTGTGTAGTGGTGGATGGAGTTATATTAATGTGGCGTGTATGTGGAATAGTTGTTTTTAATAATATAAGCTCATCAGACCTAGAATGGGTACTATCATATTTGATTACAGTATATTCAGAAGGAAAATATTGAAAGTCGGCTTAGAAATTTGCTATGGTTCTTGTTGAAGGAGAGGGAGCTCCACAACTGGTGCATCTGATGAATGGTTACAAGTTTCTGCGTGTTTCTTTTATTATCAACAGTGTATGAAGGTGTTGGATGAGGTTTTGTTCGATATGGGGTTTAATGCTAGTACTTGATTGGTTTGGAGTAAGTTACTGTGATCAGGAATGGTGCTACGAGCGGGGGAGTTGTGTAATATGCTGGGTGATTATATCCGTGATTATAGTTATAGCTCGATGCAGCTTATTCAGACTCATAGAGTGTGTTAATATAAGATTCTTGTCTTGAAAAGAAATTCTGAAGGTTGGGAATTGAATTCCAAGTTTTTTGGGCTAAGGTTAAATAAGGATTTTCAGTTCTATTGTGTTGTCAGGCCTATGTGGAATAGGGTGACGTGGGATCACCCCTGGGTACGTGCGTGGTAAGATGGAATAGTGATTTGGTGGCTTGGAAATAACTTTTGGCATGTTCGAGGACGAACGCATGTTTCAGTGAGGGAGAATGTAATGACACGGTTGGTCGTTTTGAGTATTACAACCCCGTTTCCTCATTTACTGCTCAATTTATGCCTTATTGTTGTTGTATGACTTGCCGGGGTAATTAGTTCGGGTTCGGAGAGATTTCGGAATGAATTAAGACACATAGTTTGTTAACGGAAAGCTTAAGTTGGAAAAATCGACCGGATGTTGATTTATGTGTAAATGACCTCGGATTTGAATTCTGATAATTGCAATAGCTCAGTATAGTAATTTTGGACTTAGGAGTGTGTCCGAAAAATTATTTGGAGGTCCGTAGTGGAATTAGGCTTGAAATGGCGAAAATTAAATTTTTGAAAAGTTTGACCGAGGGGGTTGACTTTTTGATATCGGGGTCAAAATCCGATTCTGAAAATTTTAATAGGTCCGTTATGTCATTTATGACTTCTGTGCAAAATTTGAGATCAATCGGAATTGACTTGATAGGTTCCGGCATCGTTTGTAAAAATTTGAAATTTCAAAGTTCATTAGGCTTGAATTGGGGTATGATTCGTTGTTTTAGCATTGTTTGAGGTGATTTGAGGGTTCGACTAAGTTCATATAATATTTTGGGACTTGATGGTATGTTTGGTTGAGGTCTGGGAGGCTCGGGTGAGTTTCGAGATGCTTTCGGATCATTTTTCCTTATTTTTCAACTGTTGGAACTGGTGTCTGGTGTTGTTCTTCGCGAACGCGAAGGGTCACACGCGTTCGCGAAGAAAGATTCTGGGCTACTGGGATCTACCCATTGCGAACGCGATGAGGAGATCTCGAACACGAAGAAGGAATCTTGGCAGCACATTTTTGTGCTTTGCGAACGCGAAGCTATGGTCGCGAACGCGATGAAGGCATTTCTGGACAGAATAAAAAGTTCCAAAACGGGGGTTTTGAGTTCATAACACATAATCAAATTGGGAGCTCGGTCGAAGGTGATTGTTGGAGAGATTCTTGCGTGAGTGTTTGGGGTAAGTGATTCTTATCCAGTTTTGATTAAATTCCATGATTATGCCTTTGAATCCATCATTTAATGGGTGAATGAAGTTGAAAAATTTAGAAAAACTCTCTTGGTTTAATTTGGAGATTTGAGGGTCGAGTTTATGTCGGAATTTGGTGAAATTTATCAGGTTCCGAGACGTGGGGCCTGCGGCGATGTTTGAATGCGATTTCAGATTTTGTTGAAAAATTAGTATTTTCATATGGAATTAATTCTTATAATTTGAATTGATTGAATCGAATTAATTGTGACTAGATTCGAGCCGTTCGGAAGTTGATACGCGCAGAATGAAATATTTGGAGCATTGTTTAGCTTGCTCGACATTGGATTCGGCTTGTTCGAGGTAAGTAACTCTTCTAATCTTGGAGCTGAAGGTATGAACCCTGAATATATGTATTATGTGAATTATTGGGAGGTGACGCATATGCTAGGTGACGGGCGTGTGAGCATGTACCATAGAAATTGTGACATAATTGTGTCTGTGGAATTTTGTAGTCAAATAATCTTGGCATTTTCTATGTAGTTTTATGTGCTAAAGAAATTGAGTTGAGAATCATATTAAAAATCATGCTGAGGCTATTTGTCAGTATTATTGGGACCCACAGAGGTCATATTGCTGTAAATTATTTATTTTAAATTGAAAATTCATACTCAGTCATATTCATGTCATTACATATCATATCTCAGTCTCTGTTGTTATTTATTTATACATCATATCATCATTTTCGGGCTATTTTGATGACATTGTGAGCCCATGAGAGAGAGACTGAAGAGATTGATGACTGAGTGAGGCCGAGGGCCGGATTGTGAGGATAATTATGGGATCGGACTGCACGACGCAGCATGCCATATTGGATTTATATACTTGATTATTATGGGATCGGGCTGCACGCCGCAGCAGGCCAGCTTGGCTTATTATAGCACGTGATTTGTCCATGCGAATACAAATATTGATACTAGAGCACGTGAGTTGTCTGTGCAGCACGTGAGTTATCCGTGCAGATTATAGCGCTTAAGCTGAAGGAGCCCCTCCAGAGTCTGTACACACCCCTAGTGAGCGCAGGTACCTACTGAGTGCGAGTGCCGAGCGATTGGGAGGATTGAGTGACTGTGAGGATTGAGTTACTGTGAGGACTGGGTGATGGGGATGACTAAGTGAATTGATACTCTGAGAGTATGCATATGAGTTCATCTATGAGATACATTGCATTGACATGCACACATGAGATACATGCATAAAGATGTATTTTTTCTCATGTTGTACGATATTACATCATTCATGATTTCTCACACATGTTAGCAGATGGGCATAGTGATGCATTTGTTTTACATTGGTTATCTAGAAAGAAAAATGAAATATTTTAATAATTATTGAAAGGACTTTGGGAAAATTATTATTTTCAAACTTATTCATATTTTTGGCAATTCCGGTAAATGATTTGAGTTTTCATTGATGTACTTGAAAGGCAGAACTATTTTTAGAAATCATGTTTTTGCTGATCATTTGATTGTTGAGTTACTTAAGGTATTACTTGTTTAAGTTGTTATGAACTATTGTTGGTTATTGAAGTTGGGACCTGACCTTGGTACAAGCTCGACACTACTTTCAACATAAGGTTAGGTTTGTTACTTATTGAGTACATGAGGTCGGTTGTACTCATACTACACTTCTGCACTTTGCGTGCAGATATTGGATGCTGATGTTGTTGTGCTCGACGGGAGACAGAATTGAAGGCGTACCTGCGTTCCGGTGGTAGCTGTCTCTTGTTCATAGTAGCCTTAAATTCATAAAATACTGTTTATGTACTTTTCAAACAGATTATGTATTTACTTCATACCATCTTTGTAAACTCTGTTCTTAGAATCCCATGATTTGTACTACCAGTCCTTGGGGAATGTATAAGATTTAGATATTTCCTTTTACTTTATTGTCTTGTTAAATTATATTGGATTTGGATAGTGGATAATGGATAGTGGATAGTTGGCTTACCTAACGATTTGGGTTAGGTGCCATCACGACTAATTGAATTTTGGGTCGTGACATTATTATTATTATTATTATTATTATTATTATTATTATTATTATTATTATTATTATTATTATATCAAGTGGATCTGAAAAAGACTTTGGCTTTTGTGCTAAAATCTCGTGAAAAGTTAACATAATTTATTTATTGGTGCTTCGCACTGTTAGTATAACATAATTTAATGCTTAAAATTTTAATATCAGGAAGCCTAATAAAAAGGTTTGGAGGAATGGCGTCAAAGTCAACCCGATTCTGAGGATGGTAGCTCAACCCAAGTGTCACTTAATGATGTAGCTTCAATATGGGCGCATGTGGTTGGTGGCGCAAAGAAGGGTAGAACCTACGGTCTTGGATCACACATTCCATAGGTCATCCTATGACATTGTTGTCTGATGATGTGAGTTATTTGCAGAATCAAGAAGAGGTAGAAGTATTACGAAAAGAAGTTGATGAGTTGAAGGAGGAACGGAAAGAAGATCGTGCAAATTTTAATAAATTGCAGATTCTAGTGGAGAAACTTATGAGCACACGTCAATTTGATCCTTTGAATGGCGGGGATGACATGGATAGTGAGTTTTAGTTTGTTGTGGTTGTGATGTTTGAGACAATATTTGTTATGGTTGGATGTTTAGACTTGGTAATGTTTGCACTTGACTATGATAGTAATGTTCTAGACTAAATTGAATGGTGTCTGAATGTTTAACTTGTGTTTGGATGTTTTAGTTACAAATGTTTATGTTTTTCTATAATTGTTTGCATTTTATGAGTTTGATTAGTTGAAATGGTGGATTGATTGGTTAGAATGGTGGATTGATTGTTTAGTATTGGCAGATGGTGTTGCTTTAAAACAGCTGGAATCTCGCAAAATATTTCCAAATTTTCGACTACGGCAGTCGCAAAGTGCTTAGTAATTTTCCAGATTAAGGAACATTTGCGACTGGTGTAGTGGAAAAAGTAAACAAAATTAAATAATTTAAAATTAGTTTTGCGACCGCGGTAGTGGGAAAGATAAATAAATAATTAATATTAAATTCGAATTGCGACCACAATGGTGGTAAATATAAATAATTAAATAAATAATATTAAATTATATTTACGACCACAGTAGTAGAAAAAGTTAAATATAATAAAAGTACTATATATTATTTGAGGCCGTTCTGGTGAGAAAAAATACATAAAATAATAATTATTATACCTTTTGCGAGTGACGTAATGAGAATTTAATATATAATAAATATTTAATTTAAATTATTTACGACCGCGTCAGTTGGACAATTGACATTTATTAGTTGTTTTCCTTTTTTGTCTTTCTGAATGCGGTAGTTGCAAATTACGGACCGATTCGGTCGCAAACTATTTCAGACCAGCTATTTTGCGACCACGATAATTCAATCGCAATGTTGTTGGAAATCAACTTTTTCGAACCGAATTCCGATCATTTTGGCAGTCGAAAAATAGCCATTTTCTAGTAGTGTTAGTTCCACAATCACATTCACAAAAATAAGCAAAAAAGGTGTTTAAAGCATATAATTCACCCCATAGACTTTTCATTTTAGTGAAGTAGCTTGATACACTGCTGTTACCTTGAATTACTGCACTTAACTCTTTCTGCAATTAGAAAACTTTTGCCCCAATTGTCTGACCAAACCTG
>AWOL01S0038226.1:56775-71928 GCA_000715115.1 Nicotiana otophora
CTCCCAAAGATCTTTGGCACTTTGGGAATACAAGACACTCTCTGCAATTTCCTTGAACAAAGATTTGAGCAGCCATGACAATACCATGTCATTACAGCAAGCCCAGTGCTTTTGAAGCCCAGAATCAGCAGTTGGAACAACTAGGGATCCATCAATGAACCCTAGCTTGTTCTTAGCAGATAATGCTATTACCACAACTCTTCACCAATCCCCATAAATTTTTCCATTGAACACTGAAGAAACAAGACTTATCCCTGGATAATCCGAGAGAAGAAGATAGTAAAGGTGAGCTGAATCCACTATAGCAGTCATTCCTGAAGCAGTAGATCCAATACCAGCTATGGTAGAAGAAGCTGTAGCTGAAGCTAGTGTATCAGTAGGTTTGGAAACAGTACCCATCGTATAGAAGAAAAAATAAGAAGGGAATGGAAATTTGATTCAAAGTGTAAAGAGCATATTAAACCTGCTCCGCTAGCATGCTAAAATGATAAGGGAGAAGACACTTTGAGAATTTTCTTATTTGTATTGAGAATGAATTTCACTGGCTATAACTAACTAATGCCAAGTGGCAGCATCTTATTTCCTAATGTCTAACCATCTATAGATAAATACAAAGAAAGAAAAATTATCTACAAAATGATAACCGCAATAGTTTGGAATGCATGTAGGCCTAAAACATTTAGTCACAATTGAAATAACTCAAGGCCCAAGCTAATATCTTCATTGAGGCCCAACGCAAACTAAACCTATATGAACCGGTTACCAATCTCTTGTACAATATTTACATGTCTTTGTAATCCATTTAGATAGAACACAAACTCAACCTAACCATCTCCTCTTTCATCGTATTTATCACCACCGAAAAGTTCTAGAGATCGACGGCACAAAGCTTTATCATCACCATTTCCAACAGTCATTTCTTAATTAAATTTCAAAAAGTGGCTAAATATTAAAAAAGCAGTCCCAAAAATAACCATCCCTCCCAATATTTACCAGAAAATGTAGCCTGTTGAAAAATCGACAGTGATTCCGATAGTGCGGCCAACTTCAGGCAACTGATTGGGCCCAAAAACAAGGGCAGCAATCACTACTAACTCAAGCACTCCAAGCCCAAATAAGCAGTTTCAAGAGAGACCCTTTTTGCCACTGCTACTAATTACTCTTCTTGTGGTTCTAACAGGACCCAAAAACAGTGCCCTCTTGCTGTTGAAGAACATTGAACTAGAGGAACACAAAGTTGCAATCTTGGCTGTTGAAGCAGACACAGAAGAACATGAAATGGCTTTTGCTATGGCAGCAACAGAAGATGAGATAAGTGTCATTTAATTAATGTTGGAAAAAGCTTCTTTCTATAAATGTGTTGGACTATTGCAGCAAGAAGAGAGAGTGTTGGGAATTTTTTATTGGGTACGACTCCTGCTGACCTTGACGGTGTAATTATTATTGATTTCCTATACAAGACTTCCCTATCATAAGTAAGAAAAACGTGGTCTAGGAATGATACTGATTGGTGAGTTTAGATATTGTTGATTTTCTAGTTTAGACACACTGATGTATTAGGTTGAAAAGTCGATGTACATTTCATGCATCAAGTTTATTTAGAAAAGACCTCCTCAATTTGTTTACGCTAGCAATCGAAAATATCTTTCGGAAAAATAATTTATTAGGTTACTTTTCTCAACTCCTCCATGTGTTCCGGTGCCCCCTTCCTCCAAATACCCAACTTTTTCAACACTCTATTTTCTTCAAGAATTCTATTATTCTTATAAAAATTCACACAAACAAAAAAGAACTAATATGGTGCTTTAATTTTTCACACAAGAACATTGAAATTTGAGTTTCAGAACCAAAATTTTTCACTCTTTCTCCATGGTAGGGTGGGGATTGGTGAAAAGTTCTAATTTTACTATTTTTTAATTATTCTTATCTTTGTTAGTATTATAAGATAAAGAACTATCAAATAAAGTTCTAAATCTAAATTGAGGAAAGAAATCATTAGGCATTAATTGACATTTATTCCAAAACACAAGAGAAGAAGCAGCAGGAAAAAATGAAAAAAACGAATTTCATCATCATAAACCATTCCAAAATGATATTTACAAAAAAATAAAAATAAAATCATTGTTATATAAATATTTTATATATGCTTATTTAAAAGTTGAGAATATTCTAAAGATTTGGGTCAATTTGGGTGTGGTTGGGTTACAACTCATTATTTAACTTATCTTGACTCAATCAATCTTAACCCGACAGAACTTTGGGCGGGGTTGGACAATGACTCATTTAATGAATCAACTGATCTTGACCCGCCCAAATACAGCCCAAACAACAAACTGATCCAAATGACATATTTATAGCACGCACATAGCATGTTTTTAGCTATAACAATTAAGACGTGCACACGTTGATCCAGATGTCACCGTTACATACGAAACATGTACGAAGCTGCAACGAAAGCATATGCAGTTTGAATATTTGAATAATTAAAATAGTACTATGTAATATATTTCTAAATCAATTTTAGTCAAAATAACAAGGGAAAAATAATCATTGTTCAAAGTTAATTAAGCGAAAGATTAATTCTCAAAGCAAAGTTAGGGGTGAAAATAATTTACACCTAATAAAAAAAAAGGTTTCCAAGTCCGAAGTCTTCTAGGAGCTTGGAATGTTGGATTAAATGTACAAACCCATTAAACGATCGCATTATACATATTCATCATTAGGAGACACGAATAGTAGTAAAATATTCATCATTAGGCGATAGGATAGTGGTAAGACAAGATCACCTTACTACTCGACAAATTCACTAAATTGAAATGGAAACAGACAATAAGCAAGGAACTGAAACTCGCAAATCTGTTGGATATAAATTATTCATGTAATTTTATATGTAAAAAATAAGTTTTTAAAATAAAACATAAATAATGATATTCTATTCTCGCATATTTTCTAATAAATCTTGTAGGAAGAAGAAATTATGAAAAAGAAGGAAAGAGGCTAAAAGACAAAAGAATGAAGCAAAGCCACAGTTGCACACATCATCTTCATATTCGCAAACGTATGATATACATATGGACTTATGGAAAGAAACAATTAGAAATGAAAAGGAGCATAGTTGCATATGTGGAATCTATATACACAAGGCCACATTCGCATACATGAAACCTACATTTGAAAGTCCAACTCATGAAGTCAAGAATGAAAGCAAAAGAGTCATAGATGCTTGCATGGAATCTATAGTTGCAAATGTCACATTCACATACATGGAACCAACATTTGCAAGACTAACTCATGAAGTCAAGAGTGAAACACAAGTGTCATAGTTGCATATATGGAATCTATGTACACAAATGTCACATTCGCATATATGGATTTCACATTCGCAAAAGTGGAACATGATAAAAGCTACTCATTTTTTCCTATAAATAACAAGTTCTCTTTTATAAGCATATCCAATCTTTGTAAGACAAGAACTAGTCTTGGTCTTCTTTCTTTGTAGTAAAAATATTTTCTTAGTCTTTTAAATATTTCTAGTCTTGTAAATATCATTTTTAGCTTTTCTTACTCCATAATGGAGTAATCTCTTTTCGTTGGAATGGTTGATGAAGCTTGATATATTTTATAATACTATATTTTATATATTCTTGGTTTAAAACTTTTTATTTACATTTCATACAAAGCTGGAATGATGATTTTTAATTACTCTATTATCACGTCTACATATTTTATCTCTAAGTTATTATTATATTAATTTTATAATTCTCATGGAGCAAAATCAATATGTCACAACTCAATTTCTCTTATAGGTCGTGATGGCGCCCAACGTCGCCGCTAGTTAAGTCAACGGTGAACTAACCATGTAATTGTTCTTTTAATAATTTTTCAAAGTAGTTGACTTTTATTGAGGAAATAAGGAGTAGAAAATTTAATAAAGTAGAGCGAAAATTGATGAAGGAGAAAATGCAGTAAAATAAATGCTCAAAAACCGTAAAGTCTACTAGCATATTTTCAAGACATGGTGTCACAAGTGTATGAACGACTAGTAAGATGTACAAAATACTAAGCTACTGTCTGAAATAGGGTAGACAAAATAAATACAAAAGAGAGACTCCAGGTGCTGCAGGACGGACTCAGAAAGCAGCTCACCAATAAGCCTTAGGGTAATGGGGGTGCGCGCATGAATGGACACTAGATGCACCTGCCTCAGAAATACTATGGAATAATAATAAAATACAGAAATACTAGATAGGCATGGAATATGTAATTAATAAAAATAACACAATAGCAAGCAGTGAATAAATATATAACGACTCGGTCGGTCGTTCGAGTATTACAATCTCGTCTCCTCATTTACTGCTCAAATTGTGCTTTTCAGTTGTTATTTGACTTGCCGGGGTAATTGATTCGGGTCCGGTGAGGTTTTGAAATAATTTGGAACACTTAGTTTCAAGGTTTAGAACTTAAGTTGAAAAGGGTGACCGAATGTTGACTTATGTGTAATGACCCCGGAAAAACTTTTGCCAAGGAAATTAAGGTTTCGTGGCTCGGACATTTTGGGTTGAACAATGCGCCGATGAGTAAAGGAATTTTTTTGCCGGAAAAAGGTCATTTCTACGGCCCACTATACGATCGCATAATCACTCTACGGACCGCATAATGGCCGCAGAGTGAATTAGAAGTGGGGCAAGTTTGGAGGAAGTTATGCGACCGCAGAATAGGTCTGCGGACCGCATAACGGTCGCAGACTGAAACAGTGTTGCCCAGCTCCGGAGGGCCTTTTTGCGACCTATTATACGGGCCGCAGGAGCATTATGTGGTCACATATGCGACCGCAGAGTGTGTTTCGGGGCTTCATTTTTCTGGTTTTATAAACCCGGCCCCATTCTTATAAAACACTATTAGGGATCATTTTGAAGGGTTTCATTTGATATTTTAGAGAGAGGTGAGAGCATGTTCGAGAGAGAAAGTGAAGACCTAGCTATTTGTCCATCAATTCTTGTTCAAGGTTTGAAGACTTCACAAGGATCTTTCTAGGGCTTTAAAGAGGTAAGATATTCTAACCCTAGTCTTCAATTTCGAGTTTGGGTAAAGATGGGTGATTGAGAGTATGATTCCTGGGTGTAAGAGTATTATTTATACATACACGTACCAATAAGGTTTGTGGAAAGATTATTGAGTTCAAATGGGTAAAGATTGGGTTAAAAACGATAGAAATCTTCAAAGATTTTAATTGAAGATTTGAGGGTCGAGTTGATGTCGGAATTTGGTGAAATTTGTATGGTTAGACTCATGGTTGAATGGGCGTTCATAGTTTGTAATTTTTGTCAGGTTCCAAGGCTTGGGCCCCACAGGCAATTTTTGAGTGCAATTTCGAATTTTGTTGGAAAATTAATATTTTTATATGGAATTAGTTCCTATAATTTGAATTGATTGAATCGAATTAATTGTGACTAGATTCGAGGCGTTTAGAGGCCGATTCGCGAGGCAAGGGCTTATTGGAATAAAGAATTGCTTAGATTGAGGTACGTAACAGTTCTAAATTTGATCTTAAGAGTATGAAACCCCGGATTATGTGTCATGTGGTTGGTTTTGAGGTGACACACATGCTAGGTGACGGGCGTGTGGGCGTGCACCGTAGGAATTGTGACTTGGTCAAATTTCATGGAACTGTGTAGTTGAATAATCTGTTTTTATCTGTACATTCTCCATGTAGTAGAGAAATTGAACCACAAATCATATTTAGATTATGTGTTGGCACTATAGGAACCCACAGAGGTCGTGTACATGTTGAATTATCTGCTAAATTGTTATTTTGTACTTAGTCATAATTTACTTATTTATTGTATCTCAGTCTCTATTGTTCATTATTGATGCATCATATCATTGTTGTTTGGGCTGATTTTCATGATTATTTAGAGCCCGACAGACTGGAGAGAGATTTATGATTGAGTAAGAATGAGGGCCTGATTGTGAGATATTATACTATAGCACGTGAGTTGTCTGTGCAGCACGTCAGTTATCCGTGCGGATCCACATATTATACTATAGCACATGACTTATCCGTGCAGCACGCGAGTTGTCCGTATGGATCCATATATTATACTATAGGACGTGAGTTGTCCGTACAGATCTAGATATTGATACTATAGCACGTGAGTTGTCCGTGCAACACGTGAGTTATCCGTGCGGATTATAGCGCTTGGGCTGAAGGAGCCCCTCCGGAGTCTGTACCACCCCCAGTGAGCGCAAGTACCTACTGAGTGCGAGTGTTGAGTGCTGAGTGAATGGAATGACTGAGTGTCTATGGTCCTGGGAGGATGTATTTGATTTCATTCTTATTGTACTACATTTGTCATTTATCACTGTGTTGGAAATTTCTGAAAGATATTATCTCCTGTTTCAGTTGAACTTGATATGAAATTACTGTTTGGGCCTTAATTGTTAAACTTACAAGTAGGCATACTTTCTTATGTTGCAAATTACTGTAATTGGACTTAGTTGTGAAGCTCGTCACTACTTTCAGTTCTTTATTTAGTATTGTTACTTGCTGAGTTGGTTGTACTCATACTACACCATGTACCTCGTGTATAGATCCAGGTACTTCTGGACACGTCGATTGCTAGTTCTCGGAGTTTTATCTATTGGAGATTATCGAGGTAGTTGCTTGACATCCGTAGACCTTGACTCTATTTCCTTTCAGTTTTAGTACTGTTCTACATTTTCAGACAGTGTTTTTAGCAGTTAGACTTTGTTATCATTTAGATGCTCATTCACTCAGTGACACCGAGTTTTGGGAATGTATCTTATGTCAGTAATTTGTAAGATTTTTCTATGGAAATTCAAATATTATCATTTCAAACTTAAGAGAAAATATTATTTTATTGAAGTTTTCGGCTTGCCTAGTATTGAGATATGAGCCATCAAAACTGGTTAGTATTTTGGGTCATAACAAAATGATTATTTAACTGATAGTAAATTCAAAAATCTATATTTAACACATATTAGTTCCAAATCAATTTCGGTCATTAAATAAATTATAACCTCTCAAGCCATAACATAATATCAAGTGTAATCAGGCTCCGACTATTATCATGCACGATTTATGCGGATGTCGTTCGGCCCGATCCAAAATACTGTGTGCACTGCCGAGGGTCGAACGACACGAACCATAGATGCATCTATTATACTGTTGAGGCGAACGTCCCACTCCCATGAGTGTAGAGAAGTTTACCTCGCTCGAGAAAGTACTTACGACGCGAGTGGATGTGGATTTCTCAGAGTTATTATGTATTCCTCAATTCTTTCCAAAATAAGAAATCTAAACTGAAAGTTTGTAACTTTAAAATCTCTAGCCTCAGCTCTATTTAAGATAATTAGTATTTCTCAAGCTCAGTTCCATTCTACAAATCCGCTTTAAATCCTCAACTTGGTGACAAATAATCCGAAACTAGCCAAATATTATATAAATTAATCAATATATACTTGCAAGTTCATAATTTAACTATTTGAGTAATTACCCAACCCAAATTGGAAGATTCCTAAAATTTACCCAAGGCCCACGTGCCCGGATTCCGAAACTTTTCGAAGATAAATGTTACCCATAAACTCACGAACTCAAATATATTATTTTTGCCCAATCCCATAATAATTTTCGTTGTTAAATCCCCCTTTTTATTTAATCAAAACCTAAGTTTTTCAACTAAACCGATAATATTTACAAATTTTACATGTTAAAATCTATCCATAATTTATGTCTTTATCTTACATTGGATAGAAATTACTTAAGTCTAATAGCTAGGTGAAAACCTCTCTTTAAAGAGTTCAAAAATTGCCCAAGAGATGAAAGAAATGAGCTAAAATAGCCTACGTCCTCGACCTAAATGAACCTCACAGCCCAACGGTTTTCGCACCTGCGATGCCACTGTCGCATTTGCGGCTTCGCTTACGCAGACAAAACCTTGCAGGTGTGGACCACTCCCAGGTTTGCCTACATCGCTTCAGCGGGCAAAGCCTCACTGCTGCGGGCAAAGCCTCGCTTCTGAGAGCCAGCTTATGCGGCACACGTGTCGCACCTGCGACCCTCCACGCTTTTGCAATCCACTGCCTCGCACCTGCGCCCTCGCAGTTGCGGTTCTTGCTTTGCTTCTACGGTGATTGTGCAGTCCACACCAGGCCGCTTCTCTGGTCAGAAGCTCGCACCTGTGTTCAATATCTCGCAGGTGCGGATGCACCAGAACTGATGCACCAGTAGTTCTTTCAAGTTCAAACTTGATCCGTGCATCGTCCGAATAGCACCCGAGGCCCCCGGGGCCTCGCCCAAACATATCAAAAAGTTCATAAACATAAAACAGACCTTCTCGACCTCTTGAAACACGGAAAACAATATCAAAACTAAGAATCACAACCCAAAACCAAATAGAATCAACTTATGAACTTCAAGTTCTTCCAACTCACTCCGAACGCGTCGAATCATACTTAAACTACTCAGAATGACACCAAAATTTGCGTGCAAGTCTTAAATCACCGTACAAAGCTATTCCCAAATTTAAAAAACTTTAAATCCTTCAAGGTGCCAACTGTGAACTTTATGCGCCGAAACGCTCTCGGGTCATCTAAAACCCTATTCGAATACACACCTAAGTCAAAAATCATCATACGAACCCATTGGGACCGTCAAATCCCGGTTCCGAGGTCGTTTACTAAAAATATTGACCCAAGTCAAATTTACCCTTTTAAGCCAATATTAAGGAACTAAGTGTTCTAACCATTACGATTAAGGAGTTGTTGTAAATCTCAAAAAATAGTTTACGGGTGCACATCCGACCTATATTGTAATACAAAGGCGAGCGATCCCCGCAAGCCGCAAGTCATAAAATAGTAAAGGTATATGCGGGGAGTCTTATTTAAGGGAACGGGGATCTAGAAAGCAAAATGACATGTCGGGTTATTACATTCTCCACCACTTAAACAAACGTTCATCCTCGAACAGGTCTAGAATCGTACTTGAGTGCCGAATAAGTGTGGATATCAGCTTTGCATATCCTCCTCAGTATCCTAAGTCACCTCCTCGACGGGTTGACCCCTCCACTGAACCTTCACCGCAGAAAGCTTCTTGGACCTCAACTGGCGAACCTGCCTGTCAACAATGGCAAATGGCTCCTCCTCATAACCCAGGCTCTCATCTAGCTGAACCGTGCTGTAGTCTAACACATGCGACCTGACGGCATGATACTTCCAGAGCATGGACACGTGGAAGAGCGGATGAACTCCGGATAGACTGGGAGGCAGAGCAAGCTCATAAGAAACCTCCCCAACTTGTCTCAACACCTCAAATGGACCTATAAACCTTGGGCTTAACTTGCCCTTCTTCCCGAACGTCATGATTTCCTTCATCAGTAAGACTTTCAGGAGAACCTTCTCACCCACCATAAATGATAATCATGTGCCTTATGATCCGCGTAACTCTTTTGTCTGGACTGTGTTGTGCGAAGTCGCTCCTGAATCAACTTTACCTTCTCCAAGGCATCCTTCACCAAATCAGTACCATATAACTTAGCCCGCCGGGCTCAAATTACCCGATGGGCGAACGACATCGCCGGCCACATAAAGACTCAAATGGAGCCATCTCGATTCTGGACTGATAACTATTGTTGTAAGCAAACTCGGCCAAAGGCAAGAATTGATCCCACTGCCCTCCGAAGTCAATCACATATGTTGTGAGCATATCCTCCAAGATCTGAACCGTCCACTCTGACTGCCCGTCGGTCAGTGAATGAAAGGCTATGCTGAGCTTTACCCGGATCCCCAACTCACTCTGTACTGCCCTACAAAAATGCGAAGTAAACTGAATGCCTCTATCCAATATGATGAAAATAGGCACACCATGCAATCGAACAATCTCCTGAATGTAAATCTGGTCTAATCTCTATGAAGCATACGTGGTCACAACCGGAATGAAGTGTGTCGACTTGGTCAACCTGTCGACAATGACCCAAACTGCATCAAACTTCCTCAAGGTCCATGGCAACCCAACTACGAAGTCCATAATAATGTGCTCCCATTTCTACTCAGGTATAACCATCCGCTGAAGTAGGCCACCTGGCCTCTCATGCTCATACTTAACCTACTGGCAATTTAGGCACCTCGCTACATACTCGACTATGTACTTCTTCATCCACTGCCACCACTAATGCTGCCTCAGGTTGCGATACATCTTCGTAGTACCTGGATGAATAGAATACCAAGAACCGTGTGCCTCATCTAGAATCTTTTCCCTCAATCCATCAACATTAGGAACATATAGATGACCCAAGAGTCACAGAACACCATCCTCACCGATAGTAACCTCCTTGGAACCACCATGTAGTACCGTCTCTCAGAGAACCAACAAGTGCGGGTCGTCGTACTGATGAGCCTTGATCTGATCGAATAGTGAAGACTGGGCGACGACGCATGTAAGAACTTAGATGGGCTCTAAAATATCCAACCTCACATGTCTGTTAGCCAAAGACTGAATGCCCAAAGCCAATGGCCTCTCCTCTACCGAAATGAATGCCAAACTACCCAAAATGAGCAAATAGAGATAAAACGTATGGATACATAGACCCTAGATCAAAGAGTATCGAAACATCTCTACCGCAGACAGAAGTAATACCTGTGATCATGGCATCTGAGGCCACTGCATCTGGTCTGGCTAGAAAACCATAGAACGTAGACGGAGTGCCACTTGACTGGCTTCCACCTCTAGGATGGCCCCTACCCACCTGCCCTCCGCCTCTGGGCGGTCAGACGGCTGGTGCGGCAGCTCGTGCTGTAATCATAGGCTGATAACCCTGTTATACTGGCTTGCCCTGAAGTCTGGGGTAGAATCTCTTTATGTGACTAGGATTCCCGCATTCGGAACAACCCCACGGAATGGTGGACTGCTGACCTGAAGTCTGACCCCGATGGCCTGAATACCCATTGGAGAAACCCTGAATAGCTGGCGGACGGTAAGAGCTCTCTGGAATGGCAGTTAAATAGGGCCGCACTGGAGTACCCCGAGGAGGCGGCGGTAGGGGTAGGCATTCGGTACTTCGGTTCGGTATTTAAGAATTTCAGTTCGGTATTTCGGTATTCGGTTTATCAATTGTGTATACCAAATACCGTACCAAAATATTTCAGTACGGTTCGATATTTCGTATTTTGGTTCGGTACGGTTTCCGTACGGTTTTGGTTTAAACCAAATCTTCACTATCTCCCCCACTCCATTAACTAATGTAATCCATGTTGATCGTAGCTTTTTCAAATAAATTGTCATGCTATGTTATAAGGCTTCTGCCTATTCAAATCTGTAGTTCTTTGGGTTGAAAAGATACGTTTCAACTTTTGAAACCAATACAGCTAGTATTATTTACTAGCATTTGACTAAAATGGAGGCAATGCAAGGGAAGCATCTTATAATACCATTTGCTAATACAAGAGAAAAAGTTGCACCAAGTATTACAACTTACACGTAAAAAGCAACAGCTCCTTTGATGCCTCGAGTATAAAGCCATACTTTATCCTAAAGCAAAAATAAGGATAGTTGAACAATCTATTCAAGCTCAATGCCGAAGATAGTTGTTGTCTGTACACTTTTCATCTCTGCTTCAAGATTTCTGGAAGTTCTTAATCTGCTTGGTGGAACTTTGCTAAAGCCTAAGGGTAAGGAATTAGGGAATTAGGGGTTTTGGACTTTTGGGGTGTGGGCTTAAGGTTATTGGGCTAAAAAATAAAAATAAAGTTGGGCTTGGACTAAACTATTTCGGTATACCAAAATACCGAAATATCACGAACCCAATACCGTATACCGAACCGAAATACCTAAATTGTTGTACCGAAATAAACCAAAATACCGAAATAAACCGAAACCAAAATACCAAATTAATTCGGTTCGGTTCGGAATTTGATTTTTTGGATTTTATGCCCATCCCTAGGCGGCGGTGCTGGATATGTGGGCCTGCTAGACTGACCTCTCACAAACTGACCTCTGCCCCAGCCAGAGCACCACTAAACCCTCCAGAATATAGAAACCGCTTTATCCCTCGTCACCTGCTCTAGGCTTTGCTGATGAACACCCTTGATCCTCCGAGCTATCTTCACTACCAGCACGTACGAAGTCCCCATCTCAACCTCTGGGGCCATAGTGGCTTGGATACCAGAGTGAAAACCCGCAATGAACCTCTGCACTCTCTCTACATCGGTAGGAAATATCATAAGTGCATGGCGAGACAACTCAGAGAATCTCGCCTCATAGTCGATCACCGACATCTAGAGCTGCTGGAGATACTTGAACTGAAATCACAACTCTTCCCTATGAGAGGGTGGAATATATTATCCAGGAAGAGGCACGTGAACTGGTCCCAAGTCATGGGAGGAGAACCTGTTGGTCTGCAGAGGAGATAGAACTGCCACCATCTACGGGCCTTGCCCTCCAGCTGAAAGGTGGTAAAGTCCACCCCGTGGGACTCTAATATCCTCATGTTATGCAGTCTGTCCCTGCATCGATCAATAAAGTCCCGGGGGTACTCATGTCTCTCACCTCCAAAGAAAAGAGGGTGTAGCCTGGTCCATTTGTCCAATAGCTTTTGCGATTCGCCGGCCGCAACTGGTCTGGGCTTAGTTATAGCTGTTGTAACTGGCTGAGCTTCGCCTACGGGTAATGCGCCGGGGTCTAATATACGACAGTTGCATGCCCTGGGGCATAAGCGGTAGGGGTCTGTGCTCCCCCTCTCGCCTGAGATGTGGCTGGGTCTACTGGAAATAAACCAGCATGAGTCATAGAATCCATGAACCACAGCATACGACCCATGACCTCCTGGAATCCTGGCAACATGAAATCCACTAAGGCCGACTCCGCTGTAGGCACCTCGCCCTGCTCCGCAATAATAGGATCCTCTACCGGATCCACTAGTGGCATAACTGGAGCAACTCTAGGATGCCCTCATCCTCTACCATGAACTGGAGCCCTCCCTCGGCCTCTAGCAACAGGGGGAGAAACTCCTCCATGGTCGGGTAGATCTGTCGCGCGCGTCCTCACCATATGCGAGAGAATAAAAGAAGGATACTTAGCATAACATCAATTGCACGATAGGAGATGATGAAAGAGTAGTTTCCTAACACCTTATAGCCTCTCGAAGATAAGTACGGACGTCTCCGCACCGATCCGCAAGATTCTATTAGGCATGGTCATAACTCGTGAGACCTACGTGAACCTAGTGCTCTGATACCATGTTGTCACGATCCAATTTCTCCTATAGGTCGTGATGGCACCCAACGTAGCCGCTAGGCAAGCCAACGGTGAACTAACCATGTAATTGATTGTTTAATAATTTTCCAAAGTAGTTGAATTTCCTTTATTGAGGAAATAAGGAGTAGAAAATTTAATAAAGTAGAGCAAAAACTGATGAAGGAGCAAATGCAATGAAATAAATGCTCAAAAACCATAAAGTCTACTAGCATATTTTTAAGACCTGGTGTCACAAGTGTATGCGCGACTAGTAGAATATATAAAACACTAAGCTACTGTCTGAAATAGGGTGGACAGGAAATAAATACAAAAGTGAGACTCCAGGTGCGTGCCTGAATGAACACCTGATGCACCTGCCTCTGATCTTGCACGATTAGTGCAGAAGTATAGCGTGAGTACATAAATAACATGTACCCAGTAAGTATCCAATCTAACCTCGAAGAAGTAGTGATGAGGGGTTGACATCGACACTTACTATGGGCCAGTAATAAAATACATAAATATTAATATGCATGGAATATGTGAATAATCAAAATAACACAATAGCAAGCAGTGATTAAATAATTCTTTAACTGATAGTAAATTTATAAATCTCCATTTAACACGCATTAGTTCCAAATCAATTTCGATCATTAAATAAATTATAGCCTCTCATGCCATAACATAATATCAAGTGTAATCGGGCTTCGAGTATTATCACGCACGATTTATGCCGAGGTCGTACAGCCCAATCCAAAATACTGTGTGCATTGCCGAGGGTCGATCGACACGAACGATAGATGCATCTATTATACTGTCGAGGCGAACGGCCCACTCCCATGAGTGTAGAGAAGTTTACCTCGCTCGCGGAAGTACTTGCAATGCTAGTGGACATGGATTTCTTATAGTTATTATGTATTCCTCAATTCTTTCCAAAAATAAGAAATCTAAATTGGAAATTTGCAACTTTATTCTCTCTAGCCTCAACTCTATTTAAGATAATTAGTATGCCTAACAAACATGACGGTACAATTAAAGTATGATGTGAATCTAAAACTACCCGGACATCTCATGGAATATAGCTACGCACGGGCTCTCGTCACCAAGTGCGTACGTAACTCCCCATACAAGTAATACACAACAAAATACACCTAAAGGGATGAGTTCCCTCTTACAAGATTAGGCAAGAGACTTACCTCGTTTTCAAGCTCACTTCTAGTCTACAAATCAGATTTAAATCCTCAACTTGGTGCCAAATAACCCGAAACTAATCAAATATCATATAAATTAATCAATATGTACTTACAAGTTCATAATTTAACTATTTGAGTAATTACCCAACCAAAATTGGAAGATTCCTAACATTCACCCCAAGGCCCACGTGCCCGGATTCCGAAAATGTTCGAAGATAAATGTTACCCATAGCCTCACGACCTCAAATATATAATTCTTACCCAATTCCATAATCATTTTCATGGTTAAATCCCAATTTTCATTAAAACCTAGGTTTTACAACTAAACCCATAATTTTTAGTAAATTTTACATGTTAAATTCTACCCATAATCTATGTATTTATGTTACATTGGATAAAACTTACTTACCTCCAATAGCTAGGTGAAAACCCCTCTTCAAAAAGTTCAAAAATCGCCCAAGAGATGAAAGAAATGAGCCAAAATAGCCTAAGTCCTCGACCTAAATGAACCTCATTGCCCAGCGGTTTTCGCACCAGCAATGCCACTGTCGCACTGCGGCTCTTCTTCCGCAGACAAAACCTCGCGGGTGAGGACCACACCAAGGTCTGCCTTCATCACTTCTGCGAGCCCGCTTCAACGGCACATGCGTCGCACCTACGACCCTCCCCCCCTTTTGCGATCCACTGCCTCGCACCTGCGCCCTCGCAGGT
>AWOL01S0038229.1:0-13252 GCA_000715115.1 Nicotiana otophora
TATATATATAGCGCGGTTAAATATTACGTTATGTGTTAGCATAGCGCAGTTAAATACTATGTTATGTGTGTTGTCTTGTCGAACTGAAAAGCTGCCCGCCTGCGAAAAAGATGTTTTGTATCCGAAAGAATCTTTAATACACGAAGCATAGCGCGGTTAAGTACTACGTTATGTATGTTGTCTTGTCGAACTGAAAAGCTGCTCGCCTGCGAAAAAGCTGTTTTGTATTCGAAAGAATCTTTAACACGCGAAGTATAGCGCAGTTAAATACTATGTTATGTGTTAGAATAGCGTGGTTAAATACTACATTATATGTATTGTCTTGCCTATAAATAACGGGCGCATTCTAGTTATTTTCTGCGCTTAACAATAACCAATAGCAAAACTCTCCATAAAAGTAGGTTTTGTTTTTTGCTTTAACAAATATCTGAACGCCTTTATGTACCAAGGTGCCAGTGCGGCAAAAAATGTATGATGGAGGACTGTTGGGATGATGGTGAAGTTGGGCGCCGATACTGGATGTGTGTGAACAAGTTTTATAGGATTTTCGACGAACCTTTTTGCAATTTTGAGGTATGGATTGATGAACCATGTAAGCAGGAATGCTACAAACAAACTTTACAGTATATTCATGATTTGAACAAAAGATACAAACGTGATGAGGTTATGTATAAACGAGAAATTGCGGCGTTGAAGGAGAAACTTAAAGAGCTAGAAGAAGAAAAAAAATAAGTTGTTGGATAAATTTGAGTGGTTGAAGAAGAGAATAGTTGACTAAACAAACCAATGCATGGGTTGAGTGTTGTATTTTATCTTTATGCTTTCCATGTCATGTATTTTTATTATGTGTGCCGAATTTAAATTATGTTAAGTTGTTGTGTTTGTGTTTGTGTTGCAGTATTAAAATAACGAAGAACCCGGAAAATATATACATAATGCGCATATAACGAAAACAATAAAAATTGTTGCTATTATTTACATAAAATAATATTTACAGCAAATACAAAAAAAGAAAAAAAGAAAATCAATGTGTTCCACAACCTGTGTGCTTCAATGCAGCTGCTCACCTGAGGCGTATCCCATCCCGCCCGGCTACGCTATCAGGATCGTTCTCATCACGTTCGCCTCTTTATCGCAGGATGCGCTGCAACATGATCATCAGTAGTGCTGGCAGGATCGGTAGAAGGGGTCGTCGGTCCAGTAGTAACCTATAGAAGAATAAATCAGCTCAGTATAGGAAAATATATATTAAGTCACAACAATTTAAATTATCTTACCACGATCTCGTCGGTCTCCTGAATATAATCATCCGTCGCAGCCAGGTTAGCATCGCACAAAGAGTCCTCCGTGACGGGCGAGGATGAAGCCTTAATAAGAAAATTAATAAAGTTATTTATGGAAAATAAATGAGAAAAGAAAAAACAAATTTAAAGTAAATACTAATAAAAACATACATGCGCCTGTGAAAGCTCCCCAACACCCCTCGATGATGAGCCATAACTCATTCGGCGCCCACTATTCACATCTCGGGTCGGCCGATCCTCAGCAACAATCGATGGGCCTGGGAAGTATGCATCCCAATGCTCTCCAGTAATGTCCATGTCTGTGATCAATAATGGACCTTACGGGGTCACCTACAAAGTTCCTGGAGTGAGCTGCAGCCCAAGGCTGTATGACGGCATGCTGCTGGGATACTCGTCATGCTCATGAAGGTCACCAGGCAGATCAGCATCAATATCAACATCATCAAAAGGGGCCTCAGCGCCCCCTTGCTGGGGACCACCTTCTCGCGCCCACCACGACCCCGTGGGGCAGCCTTGCCTCATGTGGCACCCCTACCTAGTTGGGAACCCCTACCTCGTGGGACACCCCTACCTCGCTGGTACTACTCTAGATCTACATAATCAGGGTCGTGTCCTAAGCGCTGATCCTCTCGGGCTCGCTGCAGTGTCTGGGCAGCCACCTCTGCAACCTGCCGGCCATAATCGTGCAAATCGGCCGCTCCCTTGCCTGCATGCTGCTGCATCTGCAATCCCATATGGTAGACTATATGTAGGCCAATAGCCTGCACAACATATAAAATATAAACTACATAACACAATGTTACAGTTATATAAGTAATAATACCAGAAAACATACCAGGGCCTTGTGCCGCCCAACGTATGGAACGTACTGACCACCAGCTCAATGAATGGGATTGCCGACGAAAAGTCGGGTAATGCGGCAGTACCATGGCATATACTCATGAATAGTATCCGTCCGGCTCTGTGAAGGGGGGCTGAATCAGGTCAGCTCGCGGGTCCCAAGTATCGACCTGCGCCTCTAGCCATGCCACATATGCATTGTCCACCCTCGAACAATCATCCCACTCATAATGTGTGGGCTCCCATGTGGGCCCTCTCGGTACAAGCTACAAACGGCCAAACTGGCGAAGTACCCGCTTCTAGCATGATGCTCCACAATATCGAGGCATATCAGCGGGACGGAAGTGCTCCAAATCAGTCGGTCGGCCGAGCAATAATCGGGCAGGCCACCTATCAAGTCGTCGTTGTATGGCGTCCATATGAACTATTAAATAACAACAGAAAACGTGAGTATACGCAATACGTGTGAAGCTATACCAAGTAAACTCGGGTATACATTTACCTGTGCGCCCTCCAGCATATCTAGCAAATCACTGCAAAAGGGGAGATTATGCTGAGCCTCGTAGATATGTACGTATCCCCGCCGGAGAACCCACCTCCTAGCTAGTGGGAGAAACGGAGGTGGTACATCCGGAGGTAATGGTGGTAGCGGTGGCTGCAACTGCAGGAACCGCTCCTAGGCCCAAACCTAACATACAAAGTTGACGTAAAATTTAAGATAAAGTTTTTACTAGATATGTTATAATGAATAGAGTATTCGAATATGTTGTCACATGTAGCAGCGGCAAAAATCCACAGACGTCATGTTGGGTGCCCATGCTCGCCCGACACATATACCTGTACAAGTAGGCGAGAACAGCAGCACCCCAGTTGTACGGGGGTATATCATCTAGCCGCTGAAGATGATGAAGAAATCTCAAGCTGACTAGGTTCCCCTAAGTGTTCGGGAACAAGACCCCTCCAAACATAAGGAGCAGCAACAACCTCGTATACCGGTGAATATGCAGATCATCTATCTCGCCAGTGATGTTGGGGTGTAATATCTCCAAATGTTGTCGAATAGCTGTCAAACTCATGCGACTGGCCCCTGAGTGTGCAGTCTCATCCTGTGGCCTGAAACTAGTGAGTTGCTGCATCATGTCCAAATACTGCCCACGCGTCATCTCTCTCATGGTCTGAGGCAGTGCAATGGACAGTCCATCAACGGGCAGCCCATAAAAAACCTCCACGTCCTATAGCGTGATGGTGGCCTCGCCAATGGGCAGGTGGAAGGTGTGTGTCTCCGGTCGCCATCGCTCTATCAGGGCCGTGACAAAAGACTAGTCGAGCTGCAGCCGCCCGATCTCCAAAATCCTGTAGAAGCCTGTAACCCGCAGGTGCTGGACTACACGGGGGTGAAGATCTCTGTCCTTCATAAAATCCCACATGCCGTCCACTCTCCCGGCGCAGAGAGTCTGGGCCAGTAACTCTCCCTCCCATATGTGGGCGGACCTATGATTGCCGTGTAACACTAATAGCTAATCGCGGAAAGGTCCGGGATGCATAGGCGGCACGTCCATGTTGTGTACTGTAAATTAAACAACATTAACTGTATGTTTGTTCTGTAAATTAAATAATTACTTTTTATAGTTATACAATAATTAATTGGACAGAGTATATATCTATGGGTTCTAGGCTCGATATTTGAGGCCCAGTAGCACCAAGCTATCCTGAATTCTTGTATGTGTTAGTTTTATTATTTTACATGTTAGTTTCATAATTTTATATGTTTGTTCTGTAAATTAAATAATTAATTTTTATAGTTGTACAATATTTAATTGGAGAGAGTATATATCTATGGGTTCTAGGCTCGATATTTGAGGACCAGTAGCACTAAGCTATCCTAAATTCTTGTATGTGTCAATTTTATTATTTTACATGTTAGTTTCATAATTTTGTATGTTTGTTCTGTAAATTAAATAATTAATTTTTATAATTATACAATATTTAATTGGATAAAGTATTAACATATGGTTCCAGGCTCGATATTTGAGGCCCAGTAGCACCAAGCTATCCTGAATTTTTGTATGTGTCAATTTTATTATTTTACATGTTAGTTTCATAATTTTGTATGTTTGTTTTGTAAATTAAATAATTAATTTTTATAATTATACAATATTTAATTGGATAAAGTATTCACATATGGGTTCGAGGCTCGATATTTGAGGCTCAGTAGCACCAAGCTATCCTGAATTCCTGTATGTGTTAGTTTTATTATTTGACATGTTAGTTTCATAATTTTATATATTTGTTCTGTAAATTAAATAATTAATTTTTATAGTTATACAATATTTAATTAGACAGAGTATATATCTATGGGTTTCAGACTCGATATTTAAGGCCTAGTAGCATCAATCTATCCTGAATTCTTGTATGTGTTAGTTTTATTATTTTACATGTTAGTTTCATAATTTTATATATTTGTTTTGTAAATTAAATAATTAATTTTTATAATAATACAATATTTAATTGGACAGAGTATTCACATATGGGTTCGAGGCTCGATATTTGAGGCTGAGTAGTACCAAGCTATCCTGAATTCCTGTATGTGTTATTTTTATTATTTTACATGTTAGTTTCATAATTTTATATGTTTGTTTTGTAAATTAAATAATTAATTTTTATAATTATACAATATTTAATTGGACAGAGTATTTACTTATGGGTTCCGGGCTCGATATTTGAGGCCCAGTAGCACCAAGCTATCGTGTTAGTTTTATTATTTTACATGTTAGTTTCATAATTTTGTATGTTTGTTTTGTAAATTAAGTAATTAATTTTTATAATAATACAATATTTAATTGGACAGAGTATTCACATATGGGTTCGAGACTCGATATTTGAGGCCCAGTAGCACCAAGCTATCCTGAATTCTTGTATGTGTTAGTTTTATTATTTTACATGTTAGTTTCATAATTTTATATGTTTGTTTTGTAAATTAAATAATTAATTTTTATAATTATATAATATTTAATTGGACAAAGTATATATCTATGGGTTTCAGGCACGATATTTGAGGTCCAGTAGCACCAAGCTATCCTGAATTCTTGTATGTGTTAGTTTTATTATTTTACATGTTAGTTTCATAATTTTATATGTTTGTTTTGTAAATTAAATAATTAATTTTTATAATTATATAATATTTAATTGGACAAAGTATATATCTATGGGTTTCAGGCACGATATTTGAGGTCCAGTAGCACCAAGCTATCCTGAATTCTTGTATGTGTTAGTTTTATTATTTTACATGTTAGTTTCATAATTTTATATGTTTGTTTTGTAAATTAAATAATTAATTTTTATAATTATATAATATTTAATTGGACAAAGTATATATCTATGGGTTTCAGGCACGATATTTGAGGTCCAGTAGCACCAAGCTATCCTGAATTCTTATGTGTGTCAATTTTAATATTTTACATGTTAGTTTCGTAATTTTATATGTTTGATTTGTAAATTAAATAATTAATTTTTATAATTATATAATATTTAATTGGACAAAGTATATATCTATGGGTTTCAGGCACGATATTTGAGGTCCAGTAGCACCAAGCTATCCTGAATTCTTATGTGTGTCAATTTTAATATTTTACATGTTAGTTTCGTAATTTTATATGTTTGATTTGTAAATTAAATAATTAATTTTTGTAAATTGGACTGAGTTTGTGTTTGATATATCAATATAAGCGATACTTAAACTACAGGGATAATACGCTAAAAGGCTCTACATTTTACTACGCTAAAAGGGCACTATATTACTAATCTTTAAGCAAATAAATAATCTAAACTAAATAAAAACAACAATAAATTTAATCACAAAACATTCACGAAAATACATATAAAACAGTAAAGGTAATTTATTAAATATTTTTATTAACAAATAATAATGATTTCTCAATTTTTTCATATTTTTTCAGAACACTAATATCTTAGTCCGGATAAAAATAAAATACTAGTTTAATAGCAAAAAAACATAAAATAACATGGAAACACATTCAAAACAAATAATATGCATTATTTATACGAGTTTCGACATAAACTAAATCGGAATACCTCGATTTATATTTTTCGGAAAGTTGATAAATTGAAAATTTGAGTCTGAAACAAGCAAACCACAACAATAGAAGGCTTGGCTAGGATGTGAGACCTACAATCTTGTCGTTTTGTGTGACGGGTGAGGTCCATTCGGATTTGTTTTGGAGAAATTTTAGGGGGGAGGGGGGGACCGCTTCTGATTTTTAAAAATATGGGGGAAGGGGACTGGTTTTAATCGTGGGGAAGAAGGGAGGGGACCGTTTTTATCTATGTATAGCACGGTATATAACATCGCTATACATATAGCACTTTTATATATGTTAATGCGGTTTATAAGGGTGTTATATATGTATAACGCTCTTTTAAAGCGCGCTATACCTTAACGTCCAAGACGTCCGTTAAGGTATAGCGCTCTTTAAAAGAGCGTTATACATAGTTAGGTAACTCTTTTTTACACGTATTTCCATTTTTTTTGTCAAAAAGAACCACAAATGATTTCTGGACTCCTTTCTATATAACTATATTTGGCAATATTATCGGTAATGAGCTTTGGGATTAGAGTTCGTTTAACCAAGCTGAAAAATACTTCTATAAAAGTATTTTTTCAGTTTAGCCATTCTTTTTGGTACATGAAGGCTTCATCTGATTGGAAGACAAGTTATGGTGCAATTAGTTATGTTGGGATTAGAGTTCGTTTAGCCAAGCTGAAAAAATATTTTTATAAAATATCAGTTTGTGTTTGGCCAATTCATTTGAGTAGTACTTTTTGCAAGCTCATTATGTTTAGCCAATCTTTTTAAAAAGTATTTTAAGTATCAAATCACGTAAAATGACAGTAAAGATTCAGTTTGCAATTAGTATTATCTAAAAAAAATTAAATATTTACTATAAAAAAGTTCAATTAAAATATAAAACGTAAAGTAAAAATATAAATTAAAAATTTCAATCAATATAAAATATAGTTATTCCAAAGCAATAACATTGAGTATTTGATATTACTTATTATTTATATTATAATGTAAATATATCAAAATACGTTATTCAATATAAATTTAAAATCTATATCAAAATACATTATTCAATATAAATTTAAAATCTACTTTTAGGAATAGGAGAAAGAGAATAAAAGTAAGATTAAAATAAAAAGAGCAGAATTATATAATAGAAATAAAAAGGGAAAAGGAAAAGGAAAAGAAAAATTTTAAATTTATGAGAGATAGTTTCAAAAATATAAATATATTGTAAAGTTATTTTTGTCTTGAATAAATTAATTTTCTGCTTCTGCTTCTTGCAAGAAGCTAGAATTTATAGTTTCTCCCCAAAAGAAGAAAAAATGCTTCTCATGTTGCTTAAAAGTATTTTTTCATCTTGGCCAAACACCTTAAATTTATCAAAAAGTACTTTTTGACTTTTGGCCTCCCAAATGCTTGGCCAAGCCGGCTCTTAGTTATACTGAAATTAATTATGTTGGGATTTAGTTAACCTGGTATTATTTCTTATTGACTGTTTGGTATGTTGTATTAATCATGTGACTGTTAATTTTACTGATTTATCCTACGACAACTTATCTTGGGATTACTATTCTACCATCTGATAGGTATAAGTTATTCCAGTATTATTTTTAATCCTGAGATAAATTATCTCAGAATTAGTAACCAAGCAAAGGATAAGGCGGTACTAAATTATTATCCGAGAATTATTTTTGCTACATCTTCTGCAAGCTACATTGATAATGAGCTTTGGCCTTTGCTACATCTTCCGACAGGACCAATAATTTAATCTAGCTTAATACTCAATCCGTCTTATTTTATGTGATTGAGTTAATTGATCAAGCATAATGTTTTAAATTTTTTACCATATTAAAGATGAAAAATATTACATAAAATGGAATAGAGAAAGTAAATTGAATTTGCTCATTTAAAAACTTTAACTTGCAAACAATTTTTGAAATTTCTTTTGAGGATGGTGTTGTTGGAGTTTGGTATCCCTAACAAGTTTGTACAGTTGATAATGCAATATGTCACTACTGTGAGTTACTCCTTATTGCTTAATGGGGGGGTTTGACTAATAAATTTCACGCAAAAAAAGGATTGCGACAAGAAGATACAATGTCGTGCTATGTTTTTGTGTTGGCAATGAAGTAGCTAAACAGAAGCTTGAATTCTCTTGCGCAAATTCTATACTTAATTATCACCCGAGGTGTGCCAAGATGAAGGTGACTCATATATGCTTTGCAGCGATTAAATCATGTGTTGCAGGTCAGACAAAACTTTACTGCAGCTGATGTTACAGGCTTTCAATCATTTATCTGATGCATCGGACTAAAGGCAAGTGGATTCTCAGCTTCTATGGGTCACGTGGATTCAAGACTTTTACATCAAGAAGAATAATTTCATCACAATACAAAACCCTAAAAAAGCTTGTTGGCTTGTTAGGAAGATAGTCGATAAGAGGAAATGGTTTGTTAATGAATAACTTTGCAAACTTCAATGATTATTGTAAGAAGGAAAAATTCAACAATAAGAAAGTCTATAACTCAGCCTTACCATTGTACTAAAAAGCCCCATAAAAGCTTAGTGTTGGGATCTGACAATATATCAGGGCATCAATTCATTCTTAGGTTGGCTCTCCATCAAAGACTTGCAATAGTCAATCGCCTAAGGAAGTAGAATGTATCTGTATCAAGCTAAGCGTGTTTACCCGAAAAATGGATAGAGTTTAATTTGTATGTAGTTCTAAAGATATGTGGTATAGGTTAATACAAGTCATAAGGATAAATAGAAATATCAAATACGGATTGCAAAGAATGCAAAATAAACAAGGTTGGAAAAAAAATGATTTTTAGGACTAAGCAAGATGAATCAATTTATAAAGCGTAAAAGAATAACTCTTCAATATAGGAGTATATGGTGCTTGAGTTACAATGTAAGCAAAGAACTGTCCATTTACAGAAATGTAGCCATCCTCTTTATAGTGGAGGATCCTACTTTTAGATATAATTAAAAATACATAGTGGGAGACCCATGATAAATTAGTTTTTCCATAATTCATGCCAGGATTCTCTCCTCTAGTGGGATTGCAACGGCTCTTGTCTATGAGCTCGATATTGACTCAAGTTTTCGGTCTTGACTCGAGCTCTCGATCTTGACTCGAGCTCGATTCTGACTCGGATCCCTGTATCGATTCGGGGTCAGTGTTGGTCGGTCTCTGAATTATAAGCTCGATAACTTTACTTTGCATCATAGTTCGACTTGGATTCGAGCTTGATAATAACATTGAGCTCGACATTGATCGGTCCTTCGGGCTCGAAGCTTGGTGACCTGACTTCGGACCTCAATCTGATACTATGAAGACGTTTCTCTGATCCAGTATATTATCATTTAAATCAGTTCGTACGAAGGACTAACTGGCTTTTACAGTATATAGATAGTCCCCTCGTTTCCCGGGAAGGATGTAGCGAGAAACGACATGATTTCACAACGGCTCGATCAGATATAAGCTGACGTTCACATTAGGCTCGACCATGATGCACGCGATAGTTGTTTCGTCAGTTTAGTTTTTCAAGGTATTTAATGCATGTCAGACGGTGGTCGGCCACCGCTGATATTGAATCGCCATTGCTTTAATCTATAAATAATCCTTCCTTTTACCATTTATCACTTTTACATCTTCAATCTTCCAAATTTTTCAAGTTCTTTTTTGTACCCTCTAAGTTTATTCGCAGATCTGTGATTCCTCTCTGCAAAAGTCCTTCTTCAAAACTACCAAATCTTTGTCACTTTCTTCTATTCCCGACCTTTAAATTCAAAAATGGCAAAAATATCACAAACCATTCCTCAGAAATAGAAAGCTTCATCTTCATAGTTTGTCGCCGACGAAACACATTGGTGAGCCACGGCCTGAGGAGTGCGTTCTTGGGGCGTGTGTTCTTACCTCTGATTTTAAGGTCGATAAAGGCTCGTCGGTTCCCGGCCGATGTGAGCCAGTATCAAGGTACATGTGTTTGATAACCGAGAGGCACCTCAAACAGCTAAAGAAAGATTGCAATTGGGAGAACAAAGAAATAGTAATCCCGTCTTCTCACGAAGATATCACCACTTACGTGAAAGGGGTTTCAAGTGTGTATACTTACCCTTTCACGTTAGATCCCCTCGACTCTGTTATTATTGGCTTCTGCCGTCAATACCAAATAACCCTAGGCCAGGTCCATCCTTCTTTTTGGCGGATCGTTATTTTGATATGATACTTTGTGGACAAAATCAAAGAGATGTCGTTCACCCTCGACCATCTCATCTGATTGTACTGTCCTCGCCTTTTTCGAGGAGGGTTAATAAAACTTCAGCGTCGGGCTACCAAGGCTCTGTTCTCGAGCATAGACGAGGACATGGATCGCGGCTGGATGGGCAGGTTTGTTCGAGTAAGGACTTCGGACCTGATTCCGACTGAAAATATGCATTTTCCCGAGGAGTGGAACATGAAGCGTAAGTGTAATTCTGCTGTTATTTCCTTCTATTTTGCCCTTTCATTTCTTTTCTCACCGATATCCCCCTTTTTGTGATGCAGCGGTTCCCTGGATACCCGGTGCAGTTTCGGATCTCAAGAACTGGGTACGAGATCTGGCTTCAACCTCCACATACGCCGAGCGCTCATGGCGTGATTTGTCAAAGGGCCGATGGGAGGCCAAAAATCATGGTAAGCCCACTTATCATATTTTTTGGTAGTTCGAACGAGATACTTTCCATATACTTCAATAACTTTTCCCGTATGTAGGTGTGGGAAAAGATCCGGTTCTGAGGCCCTCGTCCATCGAGGAAGAGGCTTCGGCGTCCGTCCCAAAGCCGTTGAAGGATAATAAGAGGAAAAGGGCCTCCGTTCCCGAAGATCCAAAACCAAAGAAGAGGGCGGCTTGTAAGCCAAAGAAGAATACCATTACTTTGACCGTAGAATCAGTTCTGCGTCTAAGGGATGAAGACGAAGAAAAAGAAGAAGAAAACGATGGGTCTGCGTTGGCGACCCGAATGAAGAAAAGCACTGATGCCCCAAAGGCGACTGAATCGACGATGATTCATAAGGCTCCGCCTCGAACCGAGGAGATATCGGAGGAAGGTTCAGGCAAAGTCCCAGAGTCATTAGAGATTGAGGATGCTTCCTACCGAAGTCAACAGACGATGGGTACATCAGAAGGGACTGGTCCTCAAGCTCTCCGAACTGAGGAGAACGCCCCAAGCGAGTCGCCTGGGGAAATAGTAATTGGAGATTCACCTACTCTCCCTGCATTTTCCGAAGGGGCTATTCGGGAAGCCCAATCTTTGGGGGCCCTTGAGATGAGCCGTCTCATGAAGGGGAGGACCCTTTTCGTGATCTGTTTACCGGGATCGAGGACGTTGCTAGCCCTAGTGATGTGTCAGACCTTCTCTGTGAAGTACAGCTCGCTCTGAATCGGGTAAGCTCTTAATTCTCTTTGTTGATATTATTTTTCATGTTTTGCTATTCTTTCCTAACTTCTTTTCTTCCTTCTTCGCAGGCCGTGGAGGTTAATCGAGAAGCATGTTCTCGGTCTCGAGCTGAGCTGCATCGGTTCGAGACCGATCTTTAATGGGTCACGGAGGAGAGGAACTCCCTTAAACTCCTCTTAGGGAAAAGGGGAGAGGAAATCAAAGACTTCCGAGCTGAGTTGGACAAGGCTCACCAAGATCAGACCGATCTGTCTGAGCAGGTATTGCAACTTTTAAAAGCCTATAGGCTCGATACCAGAATAATGGCTAATTTTTCGGTCTCACATGTGCAGCAGAAAATTGAGATGATCGGGAAATTCCGTGAGGAGGTTGATGTGATAAAAGCGGAGTCCTTGAAGTGGAAAGAAGGTATGGATCGCTTTGCTGCAGAGAAAGAGGTTGCTCGAGCCCAATTGCCATCGGCCGAAAACCAACTTCAAAGTATGAAGGAGAAAAGCTGGGTTCAAGTAAGAAGAATAGAGGAGCTCGAGACTCGATTAGCCTCTGAACTCGCTAAGGCCGAATCTGACACCGAAAAGGCAAAGGCCGATGCGGATGCATTCGTGGCCATTTATCGGGGCGATGCTGAAGTTGCTCAGGTACAAGCAAGAGAGGCAGCCGAGACCGCCAACACTCGATAACTTTGGGTTGCTGATCTTGCTAAGTGCCGATCTCGGAGGGAGACCCTTGAGGAGATCCACGCTTGAGGTTTCGACCTCACTGAAGAGATAAAAAGGGCTAAAGAGCTCGAAGCCGATGTTGAAGCCTTGGCTTCCGATGATGACGATGATGATAATGACGATGATGGGAGCAAGAGAGGATCCGAGAGCGGGGAGGTTCCCGATGGAGAAGAGACCGTCCCTGGGGATAACCAAGAAACTTAGTTCCTTAGTTTCTATTTCGGATGTTGCAAATAATTATGTAAACAATCCTATAAATATATACAAATATCTTTTCTTTTCCCTTCTTGCCTCTGTTTTATTTTCTGTCTTGTGAAGGTTTCGTTTTATTCATGCCTTATGAATGTTTTCATAAGGCTTTAGGCAATTTGATAGAATTTGGACTTCGTAGCCTTTATATCTGAGTGAGCGTTTTCAAACTCGAAGTAATGTAGCCCGTAGGCTTAGTGATTTCAAACTTGAAGTATTATAGCCCGTAGGCTTAGTAGTCGAGTGAGTGATTTCGAACTCGAAGTAATATAGCCCGTAGGCTTAATAGTCGAGTAAGTGATTTCGAACTCGAAGTAATGTATCCCATAGGCTTAATAGTCGAGTGAGTGATTTTGAACTCGAAGTAATGTAGACCGTAGGCTTAATAGTCGAGTGAGTGATTTCGAACTCGAAGTAATGTAGCTCGTAGGCTTAATAGTCGAGTGAGTGATTTTGAACTCGAAAGTAATGTAGCCCGTAGTCTTAGTAGTCGAGTGAGTGATGTCGAACTCGAAGTAATGTAGCCCGTAGGCTTATTAGTCGAGTGAGTGATTTCGAACTCGAAGTAATGTAGCCCGTAGGCTTAGTAGTCGAGTGAGTGATTTTGAAC